>CAHIKZ030001335.1:7340000-7512500 GCA_903632075.3 Acanthosepion pharaonis
TTGGCAAACATTTAAGACAGCGTGTTCGAAACGTTTCCGTGAATTTTTCTAATAATATTTTTATATTTCAGAATTTACCTCAATGTGGCTTTAAACACATTATTCATAATTTTCATTCATATTCTTCTCTTGTATTTTACATTGAAATATTAATAAAAAATATAAGTGCATTGTTACTCTCTGAAATTAAATAACAAATTTGAAGAGTAATACTTGAATTAATCAGCTTTTTAACATAGTAAATTTAAATTTAATTTTTAACTTCAATTATTTGCGATTTCAAACACTAAGTTTTGAACGACACATTCTTCGGTCATCTTGTGTTGTTTCTAGCAAAACTTCAGTTAATTTCAGTTTGAATATATTATTTTGCCCAGAAGGGCTTTTGTTTTTGTCTAGACAGAGATTATTCGAGGATTTTTATTTAGTGCTGCACTTGTGTATGCACGGTTGATTCCTTTTTTGGTCATTATAATTTATCTAGAAACACATTAACTTCTTCATGTCTGGCCAAATGATTGAATTTACTGGAACCTATATTGATACAAAACATTACTTTTTTTTGGTAAGGAATAATATAAAAAGAAAACTACCTATCTCTCTCTCTCTTTTCCTCTCTCATTCTTTGTCTATACAAACACACACACACACACACACACACACACACACACACACATATATATATATATATATATATATAGTATTAAATTGTGAGAGATTTTAGGTGCCCAAATTGCTGGTTCTTTTTCCACTGTTTACTGGTGGAAAGGTATTTTAGGCAGGCAGGTTTTTGTCATGAAGTGCTCGATATCAAAAGCTTAATAGATAGAGCGTTAATAGAATTAATGTGGAGAAACTTATGACTTAACTGAGTGGTGTTATTTCAGTCATGCCGACTTCGAAGTTTCGTGAGCACATTGTTGAAATGCTTTCAATCTTCAGGGTTATTGGCTCCTCTAATAGCGAAGGTAATAGCCCTGAAGAGAGAATACATTACTACAATACTCTCACGAAACTTGAAAGTCGAACGACTGAAATAACACCACACAGTTAAATGATGAATGCCTCTACATTATATATATATATATATATATATATATATATATATATATATATATATATATATATACTACGCTTCGAGTGAATTGAATGGCGCTGGCGTATTTCGTATAGTGATAAAACTATAAAATTTCCCTTTTCCTTAAAACCCCTTTCCCTTAAAATTGGGATGATGGCCTAGGAGTAAATGATGTCAAATCACTTGGGTTTCGATCCCGGCCTGATGCAATCAGATATCTAGCCACACTCAGGAGCTGTGATACAGCGAAAGAGTGGTCTTTGGATGACTATATATATACTCCCTGAAATCCGGAAAAGGAAAGGGTTTCCGGGTTTTGAACCCGACTTGAAGCAATCGGACGTCCCTCTAGCCACACTGAGGAACTGTGATACAGCGAAACAGTCTGTTTGTGGATGACTATATATATATATATATATATATATATATATATATATATATATATATATATATATATATACATATCAGTGGATATAGATTAAATGTGGGCCGGAATCCGACAAAGTGATAAGATGAAGAACATATAGGAAACGTTTATAAATCTAACATTGGTTTTATTAAAGCTTCAACAGTGACTGGAATATGGAAAAAAAAAGAAGAAAATTATGATATTTTTACTGCTGTGTTGTTTGATATACATTGGTTAATCATGTTTTACATGATTTGACTTACATTGACATGATAAACTGTGACATGCTTAATTAAATGAGAGACAAAGCGCCTATTCGAATTTCAAAAAACAAAAAAAAGCCTAAATATTAGTTTAAATGTAAGTGTATAATAATTCGGTTTTGTCTATGTTGGATTCATGATATGCATATTCATAAATGTGTGTGCGTGTGTGTCTTATAGACATTATGTTTATTTGTTCCTCGCATGTTAATTTGGTAACGTTTTTACGTACACACTGTTTGTTTTAGATAAGCATAGGATAGATTCTTTAAGAATGGATTCAATAAAAGGTGGTGATGTAATAATGTTTTTATTGCGTGTTTATAGTTAATTACATTATCTACTAGACACACACATAGACTTAGATAAATAAAGCTTTAATAAAAGCGAAACATGTTACAATTTGTTCCTCTCTCATCATATATATATATATATATATATATATATATATATATATATATATGTGTGTGTGTGTATGTAAATATATAGAAAATAGGAAAGAACACATTAAGTAAATTATGCGAAGTTCTTTCGTATATTTGTTTTATTTTAAAAAAAAAAAACAGTGCTCAATACAGGTCATAGAACAACCCCATTTTGTAACGTTCTACCTTGAGTACCTCTTGATACTTATATTGTGTTATCATTAAGTGCAAAAAATTTGATTTTCATCATCACCAGTTCCATGATCGGCAGGTGTTCGTAGAATTGCACAAATTCCTTTCACATGTCTCAGATTGCTTTAATCCATGCGTAGCGTGTCTGGGGCAATTTAATCCTGGCGGAATCTATCCCTCTTCAGGTAAAAATACAGCCGATATCCTCCGACCTGAAGAATCACCTGCTATATGCAAGGAATCGAATCGTATTCCATTGATAAGAAAATAGTTCTATTCATACAGATTCTTCTCCAGAGAATCTAATTTGTGGAACAGATTCGCGCGTGGATATTTCCCGTATCACGTCTAGTGTCAAATGTTGTCTTTCATGACTTACAGTCTGCACGCATTTTCTCCTTTGACCGCGTTGTGCAACCCTCTATTTCTGGTTTCAACGCAGAGTTCTGTAACGACTGATGGGTCCGACCTTTGTCAGTATCATTGTCTTATGTTCGAAATAGCGTATTGTAAATATAAGATTTGTTTTCCTTTCCTTTTTATTTTCCGGTTAGATAAGCTCTTATCTCTTATCTTAAGAGGTTTTCGGCTTCTGTTCTTTGCTCCCGACTTCAAAATTTCATCTTTTTCTTATCTGGGGTAAGACAAGGCAGTAAGATATATTCTTTTTCTTAAATGATACTTAATTTGTACCCTGTTTCTATTTACTTTACATGGATAATAATAATATCAGCTGGCCACTCGTATTCGCGGATACCCGTCCCCGTCTGCTTAGGGTAGATTCTCATTCAGGCACATTTGTGTTTGTTCAACACCCATAGAGCAAAGCTGTGGTTTATACTGCAACTATGCTGAGCAGACCTTAGTTACAGTTTCTCAGAGAGAGGCTGTTATCTATAATGACCAACAATCTCAACAACACCAGTACACTCAAACACAGCTATTCCGTCTACGTGGTAATGTTTTTTTTGTTTTTTTTTTGTCGCATGCTGGGTTCGTCCACACTCTACTACGATAAAATCAGGAAGTTTCCTACCAAACAAATCGACCATGGTGAGATTCGAACCCGGATCTCATGGTTCTGAAATCGAAAGTTCTAACCAATCGGCCACGCGCCCGTATATTTCTAGGGTCGATGATCAGTTCCCCGTAATAGAAACAGGAAATAAAAATCAGGAAAGAAACATTTCAAAGAAGCAGGAAAATATTCAGCAACCGTTGAAAGAGAGATGAAACGGATAATTTATCAATATAACTGGGACACGAATTCGTTAAAATTTAGCGCTTATATCGTATCCACTCGCGCAATGATGTCGGGTTTATGTAATGTCGATTGTCTAACTTTTAACAAAAGTAAAACAAGATATTCCGTGGTTATTTAATGAAAAACGAATAATATGTATGTCGGGGAAACTTCTTTGATTTAACGACGAAAGAGAAATCAATTCAGAAAATTATGTACTTTCCGTCTGTCTTCGAGTTGCTGTCGTAATTTGTAAACAAATGGTAATTTTGAATTCACCCTTGTGTTCAAGTACTGCACCTAGAATATCCATAGTTCTATCCTCCGGAGATATCATTCATAGAAAATCTAACTCAAAAGAAAATAGAACAAACAAGAACATTGTATCAAGTCAAACGAATTTTGAATGAAAATATGACCAAATTTCATTTAATTATAGATTCAATCAACAATATATTTTCCCTGATTATCTATGACTTCCTTCCATCTATTAACATACTATCAGGTCATAAGTTCTGTCCGAATTTTGAATAAAGAAAATAAGTGACCAAATGTTACATTTAATTATAGATTCAATCAACAATGTATTTTCCCTGATTATCTATAACTTCCTTCCATCTATTAACAAGCTTACTAATGGCATTACTGGAAAATTCTTTTGGCTTTGATTCGAAGAACTCAAAAAAGTCAGTTTTGACCTCTTCCTGTGTTACAAAAGCTGTTTCTTCCAAATGATTCTGTAAGCTACGAAACAAATGGTGGTCTGAAGGGGAAAGATCAGGAGAATAAGTTGGATGAGGAATTTTCTTCGATCTTTTGTGACGTGATTCTTGCTGTGTGGGGTCGCGCATTGTCCTGATGAAACATCACCTCTTTTCGATTCACTAGAGCAGGTCTTTTTTCCTCAAAGCTTGGTTCAAACGTTCTAATTGCTGACAGTATATTTGAGCGTTAATTGTTGCATTAAGTGGTAAGAATTCAAAGTGTATTATTCCTTGGCGATCCCACCAGATTGAAAGAAGAACATTTTGCCCATGAAGTTCCCTTCTCGGCTGTGGCTGGGGTCCTTCCCCTTTACCAAGCCACTGTCTACGACGCTTAACATTTCGATAAAAGATCCATTTTTCGTCGCCAGTCACAAGTCTATCCAAAAAAGGTGAAACATGTTGGCGAGAATAGAGAGAAGAGCAGATGTCAACTCGGGATTTGAGGTTGTTTTCAGACAATTCATGAGGCAGCCATTTTCCAAATTTAGGAACTTTTCCAAGTTGTTGAAGATGACGATGAACAGTTGTATGGTTTTAACTGAGAACCACTGCCAATTCCTCAACTGATAAAGCAGGATTTTTTTCAAGGGCTGCTTCAAGAAGCTTTTCATCAAACTCAACTGGACGTCCGGTTCGATCTTCATCTTCAAGGGTGAAATCTCCATCTCTGAATTTTGCAAACCGTCTTCTGCAAGTTCTTTCATTCACACATTCCTCTCCATAAACTGAATGAATGTTTCTAGCCGCTTCGGCTGCTGAGTTTCCTTTCTTCAACTCATAAAGCATTATGTGCCTCAAATGATTCTTGGGTACTTCCATGTTAGCAGGGTTTTAATCAAACAAAATTTAATTTTATTGTTCTCTGAAATAAAATTTGATCAGTTTAAATGCATCTAAACATAAAAATGTTTAGCTCTATTAGACATTATAAAATACTCATTAAATTTCGTTCATTTTAACAAAAAGTTAAAATTCGGACAGAACTTATGGGGTGACCTGATATTTAGTTGTGGTAAGAATAAAATGCGAAACAAGTCGATTTCGAAAAGTAAGAGGTTGAAAGAACACCGCAAATCTATAATCCCAGTGGAAACAATAAAATAATTCATGGCTGATCATCTGTGGAGAGGAAAGGAATGCATCAACAAACTTTGTAGAATATATATATATATATATATATATATATATATATATATATATATGTGTGTGTGTGTGTGTGTGTGTGTGTGTGTGTGTGTGTGTGGAATAAACGAACAAATAAATTATGTAGTGGGTGAGCGTGATCATCGAGACGAATAACTTAAGTCTCTTCGATCCAGTCATTTTATTTGTCTTTTTGGTTGATGTGTTTCATTGAATTGCGGCTGTATGGCATATTGAAGAGGCGAGTTAGTTAGCCATTTGACTGTAAGGCGTCGTAATAATTTTCTAATCTTCGAAATTTATTTAATTTTGATTCTCAGGCTAAAGCACTCTAGAAATCCCATATATATATATATATACATATATATATATGGGGATTAATAATAATTTTTTTTTCTCCTTTAAGTCATGTTTACTTTCAAGTTTCGTAGTTCCATAAATGCAACTGATCGCCAAAACAGACTTAAACTGTCAATTTTTCTCGGTTTTCTTTTATTTTACTGTGGTCTAAATTGTATCGGTTTCGTTTTCGTCTGTTGATTGATTGTTGGTTTCAATTTCTCTCTTTTCGTTTTTCTCTATTTTTTATTCATTCTTTCCTCGCCTTCTCTGGTGACATCTCCTTTATTGGTATTAAGTTACAAAGGTGCGTATGTATATGTGAGTCTGTATGTATGAACATGTACGGAGACGTTCACCTGCATGCGTATGTTTGTGAATTTGTGTATGCGCGACTAATTGCCTGTATTTGTATTTGCGTTAACTGTATATGTTTGTGTTTATTGTCATTGTCTTGACCATTTCTTTTTGGTTATGATTAGGTTTTTGTGTCTGTGTTTTTGTGTAGGTGTGTACTTATGTTTGTTTGTGTGTGTTTCTGTGCGGGTGTATGTTCATGAGTATGAATTTGTGTATGCATACCTGTAAGTATAGATACATACATATATGTACGCTCTCGCGCATTTCCCCAAACGTAACAAACTATCAAAAATCATCAACACGATCACAGTAAGAATCAATTACAGTTGCATGGATAAAATGGAGAAAATAATAAACAAACAGAATAAGAATAGTCAAAATATCAATAATAAGTACAATTTATCAACAAAATAACACAAACGCAACTGTAGAAATAGAAACAATTGCCCGCTTAATAACAAATGTCCAACCAATAACAAAATATATAAAGCCACCGTAACAAACAACAGAAACGTGCAAGAAATGGTTTATATAGAAGCTACAGAAAGAACATTAAAAGAAGAATTCAATAATCACCAAACCTCCTTTAAAACAGAAAAATACAGAAACAACACAACATTATCAAAATACATGTGGTGACAGAAACCATGTAATATTACTACGATCATTAAATGGAAAATTATAAAAAAAAAGCAACAACATACAGCAGCAACATCAGAAACTGTAGATAATGTCTGCAAGAAAAGTTTACAATTATTAAATTTATAAATCAAAACAACTTATTGAACAAAATAAAATAATGGGAAAATGCAGGCATCTAAACAAATACCGACAGTTCTACATAAATACCTACATAAAAGAAATGAAAGAAATATGCTACATTAAAACATGTTTTTTTTTAACATATTATATATATATATATATATATAGATAGATAGATAGATAGATAGATATATAGATATATAGATATATAATTACTCATATGAAACACCTGTATGCGATATAGACGCCATATTTTCAAAAATCTAAAAAAGAAAAACAGATTTGTTCATTCATTCCGATGTCCGCCTAGCAAACAGACATTAAAGTTTTATATATATATATATATATATATATATATATATATATATATATATATATATATATATATATATATACGTATGTATGTATAACCAGATATTTTTTTAAAAATTAAAGGAAATTCTCTACGCAGCGCCTGAAGATTGCGTTGTGCACGAAACTCCGAGTCGTGCTATCGGTGAGGGATAATACATATATATATATATATATATATATATATATATGTGTGTGTGTGTGTGTGTGTGTGTGTGTGTGTGTGTGTGTGTTACTACGTTAAATAATAGTAGTAAACATAGAAACCTGAAGATTGCTTTCAAGCACGATATAGATTGCTACCGCTCGGCGTTTACTTCAGTGTTAAAATTCCTAGCCTTAATTGAAAAACACTTTCCTACAGATAGCAGACTTAGCAAAATCTTTAATAAAAACACCCTAAAATTAAGTTACAGTTGCTCTGAAAATCTAGAAAGTATAATAAAAAAACACAATAATAAAATCCTGAATAAACCCCCATGCCAAAATAGTATTAATAAAAAACCTAAACTTAAATTAGACAAATGCAATGAAAAATTATGTGATTGTAGAAACCCTGTAGACTGCCCATTGGAAAATATATGCCGCGTAAAATCTGTGGTATACCAATATACTATCTCATCCATTGAGAGTCCTAACACTAATATTATATACATTGGTTCTACGAAGAATGAATTTAAAATCAGGTGGAGACAGCATAAAAGTTCCTTCAACGATGTTAATAATAGAAATTAGACATCTCTATCTAAAAATTTTTGGCATTTAAAGGAAATGAATAAAACACCAAAAGTAAAATGGAAAATTATAAATGAAACTTCGGATGGCCCATGCCCTTTATGCCTACATGAGAAACTACACATTATCAAGTTTCTAAATAATGAAAATTTATTAAACAATAGACATGAGTTAGCTGTTTTTTGCCAACATTATCAAATTTTCGCATTAAATAATTAGCATAATAATAAATACAAATTTTAAACTCAATAGTCTAAATAAAACGCAATCATATAAAAAAAAAACTGTATGAAGTTGTCAAAAAAGCAAATGTTAGCTAATTATGGCAGTTTTATATACACAAAACCCTTCCAGGAAAGAAATTAAAATAAATAAATAAATAAATCTCCATAGACACTTAACCCGACTAGACGATGCCATCTTCCACTTTAGATTTAGACACCCAACCCTACCTTAAGTTGACCTCTTTGAATATGACTGAGATATTGATACGAATTATTAACCCTTACCTTCCTTATTTAAATAATTGCTCTAGCCGTTACCATAGTAATTTTAATTTTAATACTGAATATGCTTATAAAAACGCGTAAATTTCAAGAATTAGTTATTCCAAAAATTTCGCTTGAAGATGGAACAGAGCTTGGTACTTTAATTCCATTTAATTCTAATAATTTTATTGAAGTTTTCGGCTCTTGTTTTGAAACATGAGAACTCTTATGTAGCAAAGGAATCATATTTTTAAATAAATAATTATATTTAGGCTCTACTTTTGTATCGAGCACTGTTTTTAAAAAATAAAAAAAATATATTAAAGAACTTCGGATTGTTTACCTAACGAGCTCTTTCCTATTTTCTATGTATTTTCTCTCTCTCTCTCTCTCTCTCTCTCTCTCTCACACACACACACACATATATATATATATATATATATATATATATATATATATATGTGTATATGTGTGTATGTGTGTGTGTATTTGGGCAACAAACTAACTTTGATACAAATGCCATTAAAAACAACTGAATGTGCAAATACCCTTGAGAAAGGTATACATCCATTTGTTATACCCTCACCTTCTATGGGTAAATAGCAAGATAGACTGTGTCATATAACCTTGGATGGTAACCAGTCTAAGAGAAGGATAACACTGAATTCAGAACACGAGGATTGTCGTTTGGGGACATTTCATCATTTCTCCGTTTTCGGCTTCTCCAAAATGTGTTACACAAGCCTTCACTTATGATAATCAAATTATATGTGCTTATTACAGTCTTCTAGCGGTTATATATTATACTAGAATTAGAGTATTTAATTTACAAGATATATATTTGTCATTAAAACTAAACGTGATATATATATATATATATATATATATGTGTGTAAAAAGGAAAAATATTTTAGAGTTGTGAATAGTAATTTTTTATATTAAGTATAAATCATACTTGTTCATAAAAAATATCAATCTGTATATATTAATACCAATATATATTAGGCAAACATTATGTTTAATTATCCAGAAATTATTTGAAAGATAACCGTTGCCACCTTGCCAATAAACGTTTAGGATAATACAAAAGACATAGCTATCCCTACGGCATCATTGACCAACATATATAAATAGCCGAGCAAAAGCGTAACGTGGCCTGAAGATTGCGTTTACGTGTGAACCTGTCATATAAGGGATAATGGAATCGTCCATTTATGTAAATAAGCGGAGTTATGCGGATCTGTACAGAGTTAGCATTAGGTTTTAGTCGCGGTCTAAGCTTCTAGTGCTCGTCGAATTCTATGCCTTCGGACAGAGAGGAACCCAGACGAGCCTTTGCCGAGGGGCAGAGTGTCATCTGGAGAGGTATACAAACCCGACCCCGTTATTACAGGGTCTACTGGGAATTTTAGCCCGGTCCTACAGACTTGGAAAAACCCATGTAAAACCGGCTTTGTGCTACATCCCGCTCAGTGGGGATCCCTGGTAAATACCGAGTTAGCATTAGATTTTAGCCGCGAACTGTACTCAGACGAGGCTATGTAGAATGGCAGAGTCTCGTCTAGGGAGGTAGATAAACCAGACCACGTTATTGCGGGGCCAACGGGGAATTTTTGCTCGGATATACGGGCTAGGAAGGACCCGCGTTAAGCCGGCCTTGGGCCACATCCTGCTCTGTGGGGATACTGGGTAAATACCGAGTTGGCATTAGATCTATTGCTAAGTATACCTTCATGTAGTAACCTTCTATTTCATTACTTACCTATGAGTTTGTCTTTCTGGTTTATTTTCCTCTCTTATCTTGAAAACACGAGATACAACAGACACAGCCTGCCAACTCTAATTGTTCATCTAAGTATCACTATTTATATATATATATATATATATATATATATATATATATATATATATGTATGTGTATTATTTAGGCATTTTTTTCATTCATATTTCATTAAATAATATAGACAAGTGTTGTCTATTTATTTTATGTAAATTCCTTTCATAATGTTGGTGACTGATGTAATGACATAACCAGTCACCCCCATGAATGAATACATAAAATAAATAGACAACACTTGTCTATATTATTTAATGAAACATGTATAATATATATATATATATATATATATATATATATATATATATATATATATATAATCCTGGACAATTTTGGTAACGATTTTTCTTTTACATATGTTTGCTTTAAGGAAAACTTGTTCATTAAGATTTTATTTATTTAACTTATTTGGTTTAAAATGCTTTTCTTGTTTCAAGCATGAATTCGAACCTTAGCTGTCTAACGTCTTATGTGCAATTTCAGTTTTCATAAGATATCTTCAAACAATATTCATCTTGGTTAATAAGTTTGTCTCTGTTGCTATTCATTGTGTTTCTTTGGTGGTTTTCGTGTGTCGTGTTTTCTCGTGTCAGCTTGCGGCTTTGCTTTTTGTTCTTACCAAATCTTGTTCTTTTTTCTATGTACAAATGACCAAATATAGTTTCTATGAAAATCCTGCCAGGGTTGTATATATGTATGTGTGTCTAAGTCTCTGTGTTTGTGCGTGGCTATGTGTGTGTGTGTGCTTGAGTTTGTGTGTGTTTTTGTGTTTGTAATCTTTTGCCCTGTATATTGTATAAGTAAAGTGTCTCAGACTATTCTTTAAATCTCCGACAGTTAGAAGCCACGCACGCATCATATGAATGGACAGTAATGTAAAGTTTACTTCCTTTTGTTGCCGTTGTCTTGTATTGGCCTATTTACCTTTGACCTTCCAGACAAGTCAATAGAAGTTCAATAGGTTTGAGATATTCATTCAGACTAAACATCTCAATGAATAATCAATAGACATGGTGGCTGAGTGCGTCCAGAAGTATCCACGGATACACTTCGATTAAAGGGTCGGTCGGCGCCGTGACCTGACTTTAAGAATTTTTTTCTTTTATGTTTTACTGTCAATTGCTTATGGTTCAAATCCGGAAAGAACTGTTGAACTAAAAAAAATGTATTCTTCAGTTGGTGACTGATGTAATGGCATAACCAGTCACCCCCATGAATGAATACACTATACGTAGTAAGTACCTATAAAGTCGACTGTCTACGAGAGACGGGGGAGACGAGAGAAGAGTGAGAGAGAGAGAGAGAGAAAGAGAGTTAAAGAGAGAGAGAGAGAGAGAGAGAGAGAGAGAGAGAGACGACGCAAGCATGTCCGGCATTCCAATGAGTGTCACTCCCTACTAGATTGACCTGTGTGTATAACTATACTGTATTTCATATTGTACTTGTTGTTTACAATAAACCTTTCTTCTATTATCCACCTGGTGTTAAGTATTTATTCCCTTAGTACGGAATATAACAGTGGCGACGAGAATGTTTGAAACTCAAAAGATATAACACTGAATAAATCCAAATTTAATCCAGGGCCTGGTTTGCAGTGCGCCTTGGAACAAGTCTACTTACTCATGTTTTGCGGGTATGAGGCCAAATCGGCTTTGTGGATGGGGTATAGCGTGTCCTAAATATAAAGGTTTAATCTGGATAAAGAAAAAAATTCAAACTGATATGAATTCTTATATATTTTAGTACATTAATGAATTTATACATTTAGATAATGACAAATCATTCAATAAGTGATACAGGTAACATATCACCTACTACTACCTACCTGATTGTTCGATCTTCGATAATTAAACCAATTCCCTAAGCTGTGTGTGTGGGGGGGAGATTTTATAGTGGTAGAAATGGGTGCAAAATCAGAATTGCAAACCAGTCAAAAGATGCACTGATTGAAAAGGAAATAATCTATAAAGAGAGAGTTGATGCATGGAATGAAAATGGCGTGAACAGGTTATTTCCATGGGGGAGGAGTCGAATCACATCCAGAATAATGTAGATGGTTTAGGAACGGGTTCTTGAAGAAAAAAATCGAAAAGATTATCTATCCAACGCAAAAGAAAACTCTAAGAATAATGTCTATAAAATCATCTACCATTTAAACGGTTGATTCTCCATTGTATAGGCCATGTGTAAAAACTACTGAAAGTGGGCAACATATTGTCAGTGGCTGCATTTAACATGAATAAAAAGGTATACAGACAACGCCATGAGAAAGTGTCCCTCATTACCGCTACTCATCAAGAATGAGCATGTGAAACCGACGTGAAACATAATTATCTTGATTGACAAGCGCTTGGTAGTTAAACGCCCTGATATCTCAATTATGAAGAAGAGCAGCCATGAATGGATCCGGATAGATGTTGCAGTATCTTGGGATAAGGTCATCGCAAAAGCGGAGCAAGTAAAAATACAGTGATACCAAAACCTGGCATTGTAATTCAGAGAAATGCACCAAGAAGCAACTCAAGTTGTCCCATTTGTAGATAGTGCATTGGGAATTATTTTTAGGAATCATTCTTCCTAGCAGAAAGCTTTGGGTATGCATTAAATAATTCATAGAGAATCCTCTGATAGAAACAACTGATGTTGATAAGGAAAGGTACCACGTCTCTATGCTGCAGCAGGAACTGAGATATGACCATTCTCACCCTACAGAAAGAGTCGTAGAGAATCTATAATAATAATAATAATAATAATAATAATTTTTAATGATATTTCAGCAAATAAGAAAATAAAGAATATATTGTTGTTACTAATACATGCAATAAATGTGTAAATGAAGATCATGTGATATACGTTTATTTTGACTGACAAGCGCATGTAGAGCAAGTGCCACGACATTACACTTGCGCACAAGAGCAATCATGAATGGATCCTGGCAAAAATACAGAGTTGCCAAAACCTCTCAGGGCAATTCAGATAAATTTGCGAAGCAGCATCTTACATTGTCACGTTTAAGATTAGCTTACTCAGGACGAATTCCAGTATTTCTTCTGTCTAGCAGAGACACATTGCAGTTACTTAGCAACCTGTGCAATTGGTAGCGCTGTGGGAAGGAGCCTAGGTATGACCATTATCGGCCGGCCGAAATATTTAAGAGTTGGTGTGGATCTCAAACTTTAAATGATAACAGCAAATAATTTAAATCAAAAACAGAAATGAAATTTCTGTTTACCTTACAAATAAGAAACGTGGAAAACAAAACACTGAAAGAGAAATATTCAAAGACTCAACGGTAATAAAGTCCAGAAAACTGCAACCCACCACTCGATGGCATCGTCTGAACTAAAGTCAGAAATGAAGAATTCATTACTGTTTTGCAAGGTCAGAGCCACCACATCAGAATTGGTCTATCCAATATTCTATTGACTAGGAACAGTCCATTTTGCAGAGTATATAGCTTACACACAAAAACTTTAGACTATGTAAAATTAGGACTTATGAAAAAAATATTTAAAAAAACGATTGCAGAGAAATGAAAAACTTACTAAATAGGACTAGTATATGTACCGGGTATTGTGTCATATGTACCGGTACTATGACATATGTACCGGGTACTGTGGCATATGTACCGGATACTGTTACATATGTACCGGGTACTGTGACATATGTACCGGGTACTGTGGCATATGTACCGGGTACTGTGACATATGTTCCGAGTACTGTGGCATATGTACCGGGTACTGTGACATATGTTCCGAGTACTGTGACATATGTACCGGGTACTGTGACGTATGTGCCGTGTACTGTGACATATGTACCGGGTACTGTGACATATGTTCCGGGTACTCTGGCATATGTACCGGATACTGTTACATATGTACCGGGTACTGTGACATATGTACCGGGTACTGTGACATATGTACCGGGTATTGTTGAATATGTACCAGGTACCGTAAGATATATGCGGGATACCGTCACATTCTCGTTATGATCAAGAAAAATTACTTAAATCATTAAAAATAAATTGTCTTTCTCATATTCAACACACAATTCAACACACTAAGCATTTTTCTCAATTTCCTTAACACCTTCAAAATATTCTGATGTTTGGTCAATGAAATACTACCTTTAGAATGTGAGGCTGCTCGTGAACTTTTAATTACACACACGTTAATACACGATACGGCAGAAATATCTCCCATATGTACCTCCAAGAAATACCTCTCACATAATGGTAAGACATTAGTGACAACGGTGTCTACATCCAGCTAATGTCTTACCATCTTGTGGTAGTTATTTCTGGGAGTTATATATGGGAAATATTTCTACCGCACCTTCAATGAATGCATTGCTAATTATTTTTCTCAATAATTCACTGGTATAAATGCAATATTAATAATTTTCCCAGAAAAAAATACAATGAAAATCAGGGATTATCAGGGTGACGAATAAAATGTATCATTATTATTCTAAAAAAAACTATTATAAGCACGATGCAAATGATAGTAGAAATTAACCTTTTCCATACAGAAAACATTCGACAGAACAGTTAAGAGTTAGTGTCAGTTGAAATTTATAAAATCTTTTTCTTTAAAAGATTTTCAGGAAAAACAACATCTTAAGTTGTCTAAATGTTATATCCCTCCCTATTTCGACTTTCGTAGTGTGGAAAGTTACTATCTTGATTATATAATAATTTTCTCTTCGAGTTACATGTGCTCCCCATTTTTGTTATTACTATTGCAGCTGTAGGCTTTAAGAAAGCTTTATTCAACTGAAAATACAAGGTTCACGTAATGTGCCATTTTATAGTCCCAATAAACAGAAATAGCTCTCTCAACGAGAAGATTAACAAAACAAGGGGAGACCACTCATGATTATTCATATCAACTATTGTGGCAAGTGTTCAAACGATGGAGCTTTTGCTATTTGATAAAGCTTTTTGTGATCTTGCAGTACGAAATTATAAAATCTAATGAAGAGTTGTCTTTTTAAAGGCCTAAAGAATTCCTTTATTTGAAGCCATTTATTAATCATTGATCTTAGAAAAGAGTTGTACAGAGATGCAAATTTATATATTTATGAGAGTCGAGTTCTGAAGAGACTATATAAATATAACATTAGTTTTTAGGTTAATATTTTGTTTTCGTACCATCTTATAGTGTTGTATAAAAGGACACCAATTCTGTGTTCAATTGCTTTATCACCTGTATTGAATTTGTTATAACCTATCCATACATCTAGATATATGTTTTGTTTAGTTCTCAGTCTGACCAAAAAGTCTTTCCAAAAGGTAATGATTTAATTACCTTTTTAAATGGGTTGTGGTAGGAATCTTTCACCACTCGTCGATATTACTGACGTCTGCGAAAGAAAAATTAGAGATGGCATCGGATTTAAATGGGAGACGATAACATTTCACCTTTTTATTAGAAACCCACAGTTAATGGAATTGGAAAACCTATTTTCCTGAAAAATCATTCTAATAGAAATAGTTTATGAATTCCAATCAACGGTAATACTGGCTGTTCTTTCTTTTTTTATTTTTATTCAGTGACGTATATATACAGAATAATCTCTATCTATAAAAGGCGGCATGTGTGTGCGTGTGTAACGAATGCACGGCCGCAATTTTCGACGGATTTGCACCAAAAATTACATGCACAGGCTCCAAGTTAGCGGGAAGGACAAGACCGACTTTGCATTTCCCAACTCTCATCGATAGTGGAAATAATCAATGCCTCTACGGCAGTTTTCATGTAGTTTGCGGCCATTTTGTACTGGCCAGGGTGAGAGCCTATAGCTGGCTGCCACGAATAGGCAGGAAGATTCTATTGGCCAGCGTGAGAGCCAACAGCTGACTGACACGAATGTTAACTAGCATGCTAGGATGCAAAAAAAAAAATCGATAGCTGCATTCGTCCCAAGTGGGAAAAATTGTCTCATTCGCTTGCTTAAACTCAACGTTGATTCAGATTCCGCAGAACTGGGTTGGGTGTGAAAAAGTATTTATTAACATTCTTTTTTTCATTCGGTTTTTCCAGTTACAAGTTCTTACTGATCGTTTTGTGTTCATTTTGTTTAGTTCTTTTTTCGTAACTGATTTACTGTTTAGTATAGAGCTTAGAAAAAATTCCCAGTGTGCAATAGGCAAGAAGTAAGGCATGTAGCAATATCAGCACGGTAAAGGGCACTCCTTTAAAGGCAGGGAAGGGCAAAAATATATTTAAGTCAAGTGATAGCGATTGCTGTATGAGCCGTACGACTTTTGAATTTAAGCACGGGCAACGCCGGGCAATACTGCTAGTCAAATATATATTTAAGTTGGAAAAGCAGTCAATAAAAGGCCAATGCGAAACGTCTACTATAATTATTACTTTCTGACCATATTTAGGCGGGAGTGCCCAGAACTTACTTTCCAGTCTTGACAGAGTTCAAAAACGTCTCTGAATCCTTGTTGGAGGAGAATTATTTTCCACCCTCCAAACTCTTTCTCACAGGCAGGATGTGGCTCTATAGCTACTTCCATGGAAAGTGCTCGGACGAACTATATTCCTTGGTACCGCAGCTAGGACCTATCATGCCACGTAAACTGTAGCATACCACCCACATTCCCATCGTATTTCATCATCGAGAAGTAAGTTCCACTCAAACAGCATTTTCCCCCAAACCTTTGCTCTGTGGAACAGACTTACAAGGGGATGTTCCCCCGATCACTACAATCTTAATCTATTCAAGTTTAAAGTCAGCTGTTATCTTCTTTATCTATATAAAGTACACCTTAGCGTAGTCCTCTACCTTGAGTGGCCCAGGGTGAAATTTACTGTAAAACGTAACTATTAGAGGAGAGAAGAACAGATACTACATTTTGATCCCGAGGCAATAGACAGAGACTGAAGAAAATTGTAACTCGTGTAGCACTGACTTCTCAGTCAAAGAATGACTATTGTTTCTTTATAAAAAACAGCTAACAATACCATTACTATATTATCATTATTAAACGGCTCATTTCCATTAATAATGCAGTTCTTCTTCAAATCTGTTTGATACTACCTTATAAACGAGCGTGTGCTCCGACGTATCATTCTCCCTTCCCCTTCCACACACCGGTAACGTATTTGTGTAGGCTAATCAAATACATTATTTAAGTTGGAAAAGCTGTCAATACGAGGCCAGTGCGACCACTGGAAATGCTACTAATGGAAGGATTAAGGTTTACAAGTCTGTTCACCTCCCCATCTCTCTTTCGGTCACCCTTGGAACTGGGTAATGTTTGGACAGTCAGATTAGCAGCCATAAGTAGAACGCCGAATTCACTGATCAAAACAAACCCGCCGTAAATGACAAGTACATCAGCGTAAGCTTACACACAAGTTCTTGCAGTTGGAAGGCACTCAAGACCGAAACGGAAAACTTTAAAGCGATTGACAGTTCTGTCGGTGACGGGGAGTTGGATTCAACTGACAAAAGTATTTCCCTTAAGTGTTTGGACTCCGCTGACGAGTGTTTGGGCGCCCATCATATTTGAACTGATTCTACGAGACGAATCCAGAGATGACATTAGACAGGAAGTTGAAAAGAGGGCCTCGTGGAGGCAGAAATGCAACGTGACTGGGTAGAGGTTCGCCGGTGAGGCTAACCGAGTAACCAAAAGGGCGGGAAGGCGAACGTGTTGTCATTTTACCAACTCCTCAAGGTCTCTGTTGCTGCTGATGTGAGCAACCACTTCTCCCTTACACTTGAATGACCAGAGGCAAATCTGACACTAAGAATGAATCGTGTGGTCGACAGTGAAGCATGCTTTAACAGAAAGGCATCAAGTTAAATCCTGTTGCCTATTCACAAGCAGCCACTGAATTTGAATTGAAGGTACTCAAATGGCCGGAAAATGGGAAGAGATAAATATGACGACATGGAGTAGAGGTTGACGAAATAATGATGGCTGCTTTTAAATAAAACGAACATAAAACAAATTATTTCTGATTTGTTAAGTTTTGAATAGATTCTGTAGTTCCAGATGTGGATACATGTGCATTCTTTTTCGACATTTCTATGTTAGCCTAATCATACGTATGTATCTATCTATCTATCTATCTATCTATCTATCTATCTATCTATCTATCTATCTATCTCAGTCTAATGCTATATATTTAACTGTCTGTCGATCTCAGTCTAATGCTATCTCTCTTTCTCTATCTATCTCAGTCTAATACTATCTGTCTGTCTCAGTCTAATGCTATCGCTATCTTAGTCTAATACTATCTATCTCAGTCTAATGCTATCTATCTATCTATCTATCTATCTATCTATCTATCTATCTATCTATCTATCTATCTATCTATCTTTTATTTGATTATTTCCCCCCCAAACAATCGACCTAGGTATGACGATAAACCATATCCGGTAACAATGCCTCTGATCAGAAGGTTTTGAGGAATATGAATCATGTCTTAATTGCTGTTGTTCCCAGGTACACGCTTACCAGGAGTGGTAGCACCTGTTAGGATCTCAGCTATGGGCAAATAGTTACCCCCCAAAAAAAAAAAAACTGGTGACAAAAAACTATGAAAGTATAAAAGAATACTTTTATCGTAAAAAATAAAGAACTTGAAAAAATACCGGCAATACATTTGACACTCGACAAAAAAAAACCCTCTTTACAAATACATACATATATCAATGAAACCTGATTTACAAAAATATTTCTAGATATAGATATATATATATATATATATATATATATATATATATATATATATATATATAATATTCATATGAACATATCTTAGAAATCTTGTCGGTGTTAAATAACCCATTGAAGTCGATATACTGTAAAACAAAATAAACCAAACCTACCCCCATATAAGGTAATGAAGCCACTAAGAGGCAAGGGGTTATTGTGTGAGAAAAATAAGAGAAATTGAAAAACATTATTATGGAGAGAAAGCAAAATGTCATGAATGAAGAAGAAAAAAGATTACGAGAAGTGCGATTGAAGAAACTGTATGCATACTATTTACAGTTACATCTAGCCTTTTTGACAGTAAAATAATGAAACATAACTGCCAATATAGTACTGCGCTTAAATTCGTAAAGTCGATGAAACAAAGACTATCTATCTATCTATCTATCTATCTATCTATCTATCTATCTATCAGTTTCAGAGTTTTTGACAATGTGTGTAACGGAAACATTTTCGTTGAACAAAATTAAATATGAAATAAGACTAAAAGATGGCGTTTATCCGCAAAACTTACATTTATAACCAGCAGCAAAACAATTCAACAAGGAACAGGATTCAACGCGCCATATAATAAAAATGTAAATAACAACATAACAATTACAATTGCTCCACAAACTCACACAATTCCTATCTTCTTTAACTACAGAACAAATTTTGAATGTCCACTAAGCAGTAATCCCCTTTAGAATAAGGTAAGATTCAAACCTACAGTAAAATCCAAAGGAAACTTTCCGTGACCTTATATCTATACTCGACTCCCTCATCGAATTCGACCTATGAGGGTCAAGTAGATCAGTTCCTAGGAACCGACAACTCGACACTAGCACATGAGATTTGATTATAATGGTGAAAGTTTTGTGCAGAAACATCCACACTTTTTGAAGGGCCGAATACAGAGACCTGGTGAACTACGGGCCAAAGGGTCTCCAAACGACCCTCCGCAGGTTTTGAATTCAGAGTTTTCCTTCTCCTAAGCCAGTTGCCATCCAAGGCTGTAGAATTCGATTTGTCCTGTTATTTACCCATAGCTGGAGAGAGAAGAAGAGGTTTAATATCTTTTCGAATGGTATTAGCAAGTAAGTGAATGTAATGGATTCAATTGGAATCCGAACTCGGCTATCTGATTCGTCAATCCAAGTATCTGCATTCTTTGAAAAAAACTATTAAAATAGACGGACCTAAAAAATTAATGTTATTTAAAGTTGGGATTAATATTTTATTTTATATTAAACATAAAAGGGGATTACTGGGTTTAAGAAATATTTTTATTTAAAGATACCATAAAAAGTAATAATAATGAGGCATAAAATGGGAAAGGTTATAATTTACAATAAAAATTAATCTGGATCAACGTATTTCAACAGATATTTATACTTAGGCCTACATGTGGCCATCAATTCATTTCCCGTGTTTAATATGTTAGTGTTATTTAAGTGTTTTACGATAACTAATTTTTCTACAAGGCATAAATTACACTTATCGCCTTTCCTATTGTAAGATTTTGTTTTTGCTACAATATCCCACGTAATAATGTGTATATTATCATCATTCTTTAATTGCCAGAAATGATTTGAGAGAGCAGTGCTGTTCGTATAACTTACATTGACTCAAATCATTCGATTATCGTAGGATTATGAGTGTATCCAAAACAAAATTTAATATCGTTATCGGAATGTATACCAGTTCAGTATACAATATCATCAGTCATGCAGTTACACTTTCAGTGAAAGATCATATATATATATATATATATATATATATATATATATATATATATATATATATATATATATACACGTAGTTAAGATTGAAAAACTTGGTAATCCGCATGAGTAGCCCCAAGGAGGATGAAATCCTGAGAGCTCAATGTAAATTCAGAGCTAATAATTTAAAGAAAACCGACCACTTTAAGGTTCCATTGTAATAGTTTATTTCACCAGACACCTTTTAAAGTATTCTGGATCATCAGACATCACTTCCAAATGGTGAAACGAAAAATGAAATGAAAATTAACATGTTTGACGGGTAGTATTAAGTTTATGTAATTTAACAGAGATGGTAGTGAAAAGTGTTGTGAGAGACTTGGTCGAGTTTATATATATATATATATATATATATATATATGGAGTACGATTATATATACAGACATACTGGCAAAAGCAAATACACTAGACGCACCTACCCACATACACACGAACCCTACACACCATGCAAAGTATATATATATATATATATATATATATATATATATATATATATATACTATTTTCTTGTAATAAAACACACACGCACTCAATACACAAGAATAACGGAAGGAGTAAAGGACCAAATTTAATTGTTGTTTTACCCCTAAAGCAAAGAAACACTTTTCAGTCAGTTTAAGATGACTACTACTACATATAAAATACAATGGTTAAATGACTTAACATAGGAAGAAAAATTAATTAATATGCGGAAGTAACCATTCTTCGACAGATGAAGGTCTGTTGAAACTTGACTAATGCATGGAATAATAATGCAACACAAAATGTACTTAGAACAAAATGTATTGAAACAAGAAAGTGTACACAATATTTACATATAGTCTTTTGTATATTCCTGGTAAGACCGTTTCTGGAGAATGTGTTGACTGAGTCGCAGTCGGGCAGTGTCTCTGGTTGAATCTCTTGATTCCACCCTCTCTTCCCGGTACCAACCATATTTGTATGGTCGGTACTCCACTATGCAAATTAGGTGGATCCTACCACAACAAGGTCGCGAGACCCTAAACCTATGTTGCAAAACATATAGAATAAAGTATATAAAATAATCCACATTGTAATAAAAAATAAAGAAGTTACCCACAGGAAACATCATTTAACGTTAGCAATTATGATTCGTAGACTAACAGTTTCAAAGAATATATGGAAATAGAAATCACGCCAAAAATTACATGAAAATTAAAAGAATACCAACTTAAATTAACAGAAAATGACGTAGTCATAGCTCTCCGTGAGAAATTAGTGATAATCACCTTTTTCGGAAAAACAAAACAAACTAAAAACCTACACAAAAATCAGAGCCAATTTTCAAATGCAGATTCGAAAACTAATCCCTAATATGTTACCTACAACAATCTCATTGTCATAACGTTTAAATAAAATCCCATTATCTAAATCTAATAAACATTATATCAAATACCAAGATATATGACCAAAGAAAAATATAAAAAATATAACATAATAAATAAATTAAAGAAATAAAATAAAATAAGAAATCATCGCATTAATAAAATAAACATTAATAACCATAAATAAACCAGGAATTACTGTTTTCTCCCTCCCCCACTTTTTTCTTAATCCTCTAGTGGGCTATAGACAGAACCCATTAAATTAGTTGTGTCACTTTCTCAGAAGATCACACGAAACGTCAAAGAGGGTTTATTCATATATCCACCATCGCTTAATCTGTCTATCTCTGTAGATAGATAGTTGAAGTCCGCTCAAACATTTTATGCAAATAAATAAACATAAATCCTAACCATAATTTGTTCAAAAGATTACACACAAAACAAACTACAAGTTTGGTCAAATAACATAATTCAGAGATATATTTACACTATTTAAATACTCACTGTTGTCCACATCTTATTTATTGTCATAACAACGTTTCGACCATTGTGGCTTCTGGGTTTCGTCAGGTGTATCTCGATCTGCGTACCCTACATGGAATTATAAACTAAATATGTATTTAATCTACAAACGTAAACTATCATCAATCCACTGACCATGCCTACGGATATCTTACCTGTGTTCTTATATTTAGTACTGTTCGATCATTGCTCACTCTCTTCCCACTGAGTTTAATATACACTATCCAGCCAAGGGATTGAACTCACAATTACTATGTCTACAAATTTACAAACCAACGCTATTGTTAAAAATAAGAACTAGACCTGATATACAAAGATATGGAGAGAAACAAATACAATCTACTTCCGTAGATAAGTGTTCAGTTCGGAATTCTTTGAGGTTACCCGGATTGACATACTCCTGATAAGGGACAGAGGAAACAACTGTCGAAACGTTGTAATAACAACAATAATGAGTGAAAAAAAAAAGTGAAACATATTTTCGTTGATATGATTTGTATTTTTATGGTGACTTAAATAACAACTGTCCAGTAGAATAAAATTAAAAAAAATAATGATAATGATCTTAAAAACAGATAATAATTCTTCTCAAAATTTATTCTCCTAAAGGCCGCTTTTACCAATGTCCTAAACCTTTCTATTAGGCTCCAATCTGACCAACACGGAGGCCACTTTATCCATCGCTCACGCTGTAATCAACGGCTACAATCGGAGCATCAGCTGGCACATTGTCGTGCATAAATGTGATCTTCCATTTGAATGCCAGTGACTTCTTGAGACATACAGAAAAGCTTGTATTTACACGGCTTAATAACAGAACGAGAGAAATGTAGGGGAAAAAAAGAAGAGAAGTGGTATAGTAATAAACAAAGAAGAATGGGGAGAGAGGGAAAACGAACGTGATAGAAACAGAATAATAAGAAAGGAAAATGAAAGAGGAGAATTTAGAATTTACTAAAGAGAGAAACAGACTGCAAAAGGGAAATGAAAAGCGATGAGAGAAAATATGATAAAAGTGAGTGGAAAAGTACAGAGACGAAGGAGAAGAGAGAAAGCTATGATAGATTTTATTAATAAGAGATTTGTATGAGAAAAGAGGCACAGACAAAAAAAAAAGAAAACGATAAGACGAAAATGGAGAGAAAAGTAAGAGAATGAGGCTAGATTTCTTTATACGAAAAAGATAATGAACCGAAATGCTAATATTTTGTTTATCCCTCGCACAAGAAAAATGAAGCTGAAGACGTTTGCCTGGAATAAAATGTTGAAAAGTTCAGTTCAAATTTATTGTATCAATCAGTCAGCTATGTACCATGCATGATACACGCTGAGGAGATAATGTATCTTTCGATACATGTTTGACAATGCAGACTTTTCCCGCATTAGGTTGCCATTTCTTTGTGCGGTAGACCAGTTGCCATCCAAGGCTATAGGACCCGTTCTGTCCTGCTATTTACGCATAGCGGGGGAGAAGAAGAGGATTCATACCTTTCCCAAGGATATTAGCACGTAAGTGAATGTAATGTATTTGAATAGAATTCGAACTCGGTTCTCTGATTCCTCAACCCGAGCTGCTATCCATCACTCCACCGTATCTATACTGTTCTGTAAATACCTTGTTGTTTAGGGACTATTTATTGCTTGTTCTTTGTCTTTTGATCACTGATGTATCTGATTCTGATCAAAACTTTGATGATAATAATGAGAGAGCTGTTGTAAAACTGAAGGGGTTTTGTCTTGATATCAGTGAGTATTTCTGTCGTGTGTCTTAGACAAATATTGACTCCTTCCGATTGTGCCACATCTCTCTCTCTCTCTCTCTCTCTTTCTCTCTCTCTCTCTTTCTCTCTCTCTCTTTCTCTCTCTCTTTCTCTCTCTCTCTCTTTCTCTCTCTCTCTCTCTCTTTCTCACTACCTCAGCACTGTATTATAGTTTATGGCGTTGATGATGATTGTCGAAAAGGGCCTTGTGTGCGTTTAAATACAATGATGATATTTATGATGATGATTGTGTTGGTTATCTTGAGATTTTAAAACATTGTGATTATTTATTTCCGAACAATGAAGAATTTGAATAGACTGCAAATAACCACAGAGTCAAAATTCATTTTGCATTTTAAAATTCCTTTTTTTTTTGTTTCTAAAACGTTTTTTGATTTTAGATTCCCAATTAAAAGAAGATACACATCCGCTTGCATTTAAATTCAAATTACTGGCATCAGGTATATCTAGATGCCTAACCTAATCAACTTCATAAAGCTTTCGGTTGTATTTTAGTTTTTTATATTAATATTGTTCTTTTAACAGATGCCATATTGTCTCAACATTAGTTTAGTCAGGAAAAGAGACAATTTTTGCATTTAAATTCATCGTAGATCTCTGTTTAAATTAAATGACATTATTTAAGTGGAAATTAAGTGGAAATTATAGTCACACCTATCACTATGGACAACTAATTATTTTGTTATTATTTTGCATTAATTAAAACTCTTATATTTTTTTGAAGCAATTATAAAAAACATTAATGTTTAGTTACATTCTTTTCATGTGTAATCGTCATTCAGTTTGTTTGGTTTGGCTTGTTTTACGGCATATCAATTGGTGATTTAATGCCTACAAGATTTTTATTGCTGCTCATATTTTTTTTCCAATGATGTATTGTAAGTAATATTTATTTCGTCAAAAATGTATTGCTGGTGATAATGAATTACTGGTAATAATTTTTCCTCAAATTTATTGCTGGTATTAAAACCTATATCCACACTTTCATAGTGTTTTGCCACCAGTGTTGGGGTTAACTATTTGCCCATAGTTGGGAACCTAACAGGTGCTACCACCCGGTGTCAGGCATTTAAGAGGTGGTTCAACGCTCCTCAAATCTGATCAGAGCCTTGCATATGGTTTGCTACTTCTGCTATATACTTATAGACCATTGATAAAATCCATTGTCCATGATATTTTTGGTCCTGACATGGCATCCCGTCTTAGACACTTTCCCACGTCCGTAATGTAAATGCCTTGAGAGGGTGTGTGTGTGTGTGTGTGTGTGTGTGTGTGTGTGTGTGTGTGTGTGTGTGTGTGTGTGTGTGTGAGAGAGAGAGACACGAATGCACGGCCGCAATTTTCGACGGATTTGCACCAAAATTTACATGCACATGTTCCAAGTTAGCGGGAAGGCCAAGACTAACTTTGCATTTCCCAAGTCCCATCGATAGTGGAAATAATCGATTTTTCATGGTTCTACGGCAGTTTGCGGACATTTTGTATTGTCCAGAGTGAGAACCAATAGCTGGCTGCCACGAATGGGCAGGAAGATTCTATTGGTCAGTGTGAGAGCCAACCGCTCACTGACACGAATGTTAACTAGCATGCTAGCATGCAAAAGAATTGATAGCTGCATTCGTCACAGGTGGAAAAAATTTAAATCTGCATGGCACTTTACTCCATTTGGCTCATTCGCTTGCTTAAACTCAACGTTGATTCTGATTCCGCAAAACTGGGTTTGGGTGTGAAAAAGTATTTGTTGTTAACATTCTTTTTTCATTCGGTTTTTCCAGTTACGAGTCTTTTTAAAGCTGATTGTTTTGTGTTTATTTTGTTTAGTTCTTTTTTCGTAACAGATTTAATGTTTAGTATTGAGCTTAGAAAAAATTCGCAGTGTGCGATAGGCAAGAAGTAAGGCATGTAGCAACATCAGCACGGCAAAGGGCACTCCTTTAAAGGTAAGGAAGGACAAAAATATTTTAAGTCAAGTGATAGCGATTGTTGTATGAGTCGTACGATTTTTGAATCAAGCACGGGCAACGCCGGGCCATGCTGCTAGTTTTCTATAAATACTTTCATGATGATTTTTTTAGAAATACTTTTATGGCACTGGGGCTCTATGAATTTAAGTGCAGTACTAAATTTACAGCAGGCGCTCACCATTTTACATTAGAAAATGGCTATATGTAACTGTAAGTAAGTTATAGGCTAATAGTTTTTTTTTTCGCCATACTTCACACTTGTTAAACTCACTTCCGCTTTCTTGCTTTCCAATCAATTTTGAGCTTCAAAAAAAAGAAAAAGAAAAATGCAATGTGAATTGTTACCTTCTTTCGTCTTAATTCCCGTTGTTTTATTTTTATCGCGTCTGAATAATGTTTTTTCTTTTATAATCAGTAACCCCCTGCGCCTTAGTGACTTGATTGCCTTGACTGGCATGAAATGATAAAACAAACTCTATGGTAGGGTTTGAATAAGCCTTTCTCTCTCCAACGACATTTATTTTTAAATCACTCATAAATTTATCTCTGAATTTCTAGCTTGACGGGGTTATCATTGTGCATACTATTTACTTGCAGACATGCACAATCCCTGGGAGAGGCGATATGTGCTTGGACTTAGTGAAAACCGGGCGAGGAATAACTGAGCAGTACAAACATAAGAACTAGAGCGGATGTCCCTAGACATGGGCAGTAGAACGTAAGCAGTCTATCCCCCCCATAGATTAAATAATGGATTTAGGTAGGGATCAATGTAGATTAATGGGGTTAATATAAACCTATGAAGGCCAGAGGGGACAACCCCACAAAACGTTGTGATGAGAATAAAATGACGAGGACAATGATCATGGCAATGGTAGTGATAATATTAGCCGTTTGCCTATAAGGAAACATTTAGCATTCACTGACCGAGTAGCCAGTACTGCATTCGGTTTAAATTAGTAAAATCTTTCTCCTAAAATAATATTTCCGAAAAGAGGTTTCTCAGGCCTTTATATTATCGTTCTTTCCAGAACTGAAGCGGGTCTCCTCCAAAACTCACTTTGAAGTCATGTGCAATGTCAACATCTTGATTATTTCTCTTCGAACAACATGTGTTATCCATTTTGGGGCTGATGTTGCTTTTGGTAGTGATGAGATGTGATTTCTGTTATTTGGCGCTGTTATTTTGTTTGTGATTGTGTAGCGCCAGTTTACAATGTTCAAAGAAGCATAATCTTTGCCAAGACTTCACATGCTCAAAGTTTTTTAAAAAACTGATCAGAGTAAGCTGTTCCGAAAGAAAATACTGTAAATCTTGATATAGGTTGCTATGTGGAGAACAAGTCCGCTTATAAATAATATAAACAGACATAAGACACTCCAGGCGGCGGATCTATGGTCGTACAGAAGGATACTGAATATATCATGGATCGATCGTGTGAGCAACGATGAGGTCGTGGAGAGGATGCAAACAAGGAGAAAGCTTATACTTAACATCAGGAAGAAGCGGATTAAATTTCTGGGATAACTAATGAGAAAGGACGGCCTGGAGAATCTGATACTCACAGGTCGTATAGAGGGAAATAAAGACAAGAGAAAGCAACGCATGACATACCTGGCAGTGGATGACAGAACGGGGTCTAGGGGAGTTGGTAGTTGCATGAAATTTACTGAGAGCCTCAAGGGATAGAGGGAAGTGGAGAAGCTTGAACGCTTACGTCCTTAAGGGACAATGCACATAAAAAGAAAGATTAGCCGTTCATTAAACCATAGAAATCATAGAAACTTATGTAGTAAATCAGATAGAATCTATTATTTATATATACGTTCTTTCTTTGTTATCTTATTCTTTGTTAGATTAATTTAATTGTCCTTGTTATTTTCCCTCTAAAATTCTTTCGCCTCCATTTGCTTTTTCTTCACCATAAAAAAAAAAAAAACAAAACATCTTTGTTCTCTTTCTCTCCATTAAAACTCGGTGTTTTGTTTTCTTCTTGGACATTGTTTACCGTTTCTACGAGTTACATTTCATTTATATATTTATTCAGTTGTGCATGAATATATGCTATTGGTGTCATTTACAAAGCGAATAGCTATACAACATAAACATATAAAAAGTTTCAAATGCACCACAAAATTCTACATGTAAAAACACTTATATATATATATATATATATATATATATATGTGTGTGTGTGTGTGTGTGAAAATTTATCAGGGTTAACCTGTAGAAAAGACAATAGTTATAAATATAAATAACAATAGAAAAACTGTAATAGTTGCCGATGCGTTTCGTCCTATATGGACTTTCTCAAGGCAAGAAACGAAATGACTTTATTTAAACTAATAACATTTTGCTTTTGTTATTATTAGTTAAACAAGAAAAATTATGATCAGCACTAGCATTACAGTTATTATTGTTATAAAAATTCAATGTTTTATTGTTATGTGATTTAATTATTTTCTCTAGATTATTAGTACAGGTATAGCTAAGTTTATAGTGTTCAGATTGAAAATGTTACTTAAAGAATTATTTTTTTATCAACTAAGCTAAAAAATGTATGTCACAGTTTAGTACGAACTAATTGATTGAATCGAGGTGTATATCATATGATCTTCCTGTTTCTGTTTTTCTTTTTGGAACAACCATAATCGTCTACAAACCTAAATTTAAGAAGATCTGAACCAACAATCCCTAAGAACTTTATCATAAACCGTTTTATATTTTTCGAATATCTCTTTGCCAAAGGAATATTGGTTAGCACATCGTTCAACAGATGATGGAATATATTGGATTAGACACGGTGACTAATTAAAGCTACAGTGGATATAAATAGGGTTGGCATTGTTTTTCAATATATATATATATATATATATATATATATATATATATATAGTTTTTCAATATATGTGTCATATTCGACTCTCCCGTCAAATTGGATGTATGAGTGTCAAGCAACTCAGTTCCTACGACAGCCTGACAACAGCACATAAGATTTGATTATAATGGTGACGGTTTCGTGCAGGACCATCCAGACTTTTTGAAGGGCCGAATACAGGGACCTGGTGCATTACATGTCACAAGGTCCCCAAACGACCCTCCGCAGGTTTTGAATTCAGAGTTGTCCTTCTCCTAAGCCAGTTGCCATCCAAGGCCATAGAACGTAGTCTGTCCAGTTATTTATCCATAGCTAGAGGCAGAAGAAGAGGATTCATAGCTTTCTCAAGGATATTAGCACGTAAGTGAATGTAATGGATTCGAGTAGAATTCAAACTTGGCTCTCCGATTTCTCAATCCAAGCCGCTATCCATTACTCCAAAATTATATATATATGTATATCTATATATATATATATGTGTGTGTGTATGTGTGTGTGTGTGTGTGTATGTGTGTGTGTGTGTTACTACGTTTAATAATAGTAGTAAACATAGAAGCCTGAATATTGCTTTCAAGCACGAAATAGATTGCGACCGCTCGGTGTTTACTTCAGTGTTAAAATTCCTAGCCTTAATTGAAAAACACTTTCCTACAGATAGCAGACTTAGCGAAATCTTTAATAAAAACACCCTAAAATTAAGTTACAGTTGCTCTGAAAATCTAGAAAGTATAATAAAAAACACAATAAGAAAATCCTGAATAAACCCTCATGCCAAAATAGTATTAATAAAAACCCGAAACTTAAATTAAGAAAAATAATAAAAATTTATGTGATTGTAGAAACCCGATAGACTGCCCATTGGAAAATATATGCCGTGTAAAATCTGTGGTATACCAATGTAGTATCTCCCCCATTGAGAGTCCTAACCTAACACCAATATGATATACATTGGGTCTACGAAGAATGAATTTAAAATCAGGTGGAGCATAAAATTATATATATATATATATATATATATATATATATATATATATATATATATATATATATATATACTAGCAGCATTTTTTTTTCTTTAGTGCCTCTTATCTATATGACGAAAAATTATAATGACATGAAGTGTGAAAACATTTATAACAGAAGAAAATTGTTTTGTACAGAAGCACAGAAGATACAAAACATATTGTCAGCAAATGAAGAGTACATTAATCGCAATCGATTTTGTTTGTTTATGGCCGTTATTAAATTATTTCCATGTTTGACTGTTTAAGAAGTAATTTTTGTGCCGTTTGAATAATAAACGTAGCTTTTATTCCGAGCTTCGCGAGTTGAAAGTGGATGGAATTCGAGTTCGCGTATTTCTAAAAAAAAAAAAAAAAAACTTCAACACCTTTCACGATCAACAAAGCATGTTTATATATATATATATATATATATATATATATATATATATATATATATATATATATATATTAAGAAACAGAAGGTTTTCTGTTACTTAATATAATAAATATTTGCCCTGTTTTTTACATTGAGCTATCCGGATTATGTCTTCCATAGAATTATCCATACGGATTAACAAACATCCTTACCTTTATATATATATATATATATATATATATATATATATATATATATATATATATGTATGTATGTGTGTGTGTGTGTTTATGTATGTGTGTAAATATAAGTATAGAGAGAAACTAATATCAAAGAGAGAATCAGCAACAAATTTAAAAAAAATCACACTGTTAGACTTAAGCAAAGCGGCCACACTTTCTAATAACAGGCAGAAGGTTACCTGGCTGCAATATATATATATATAGCCCCTAAAACTTTTATGTGATAATCCCTGTGCCCCTTGTTGACTATTTTAAAGAAATCCATACTATTAATTAGGAGTTGATCAATCACTGAAACAGACATATTCACCAGGTTATGAAAATTACTACACATTATTTTTTTTTGAATAACAACAACAATAGACTTCTTGAAATAAATAAATTCTTTTTGTAAAAATATAAAATATATATATATATATATATATATATATATATATATATATATATATATATATATATATGTGCAACTTCTAGATTTAAAACCAAAAAGTCTTTATTATTTTTTGTGGCATATCATGACATATATGCGAATTGTGTTACATTCGCCTAATATTCTATATTTGGCAAGTCTATTTTGATTTACAATCAATTTCTTGTAAAATCTATTACTCACACGTAATAACACGAATAAGAAGCTAATGTTCTTTTTCAGGAGAGCCGATACTGCTATAGCTGCCATTACTGTTATTAATGTCTTAGAATATTATATCAGAAAATATGTCTTCGTTAGGCTTTTATCTATCGTTAACTGACGTCTCAGTGGATCTCAGAGGACATCATCAAACAATTTTACAACATGGTTATTATTCATTCATGATTCGGGTCTAAATGACTAACTGGCAACTCTAGGACTCATGAGGTTGCTATTTACGAGCATTCATTCATTTCCTGGAGTACTTTCCTGTAATAAAACTGGAAGAACATTTTAAAATTTTATTTTACTACTTTTAAAAATGTTCGTCTTGAATAAATGTTTAATCACTACGTTGTTTTTTAAGAACACATTCTTTTGAGAGAAGTGTATATTTTATGAAGGCCAGATAGTTTGCGTAAAAAATTGTTTCGCTTATACAGGATTTCCATAAAGTTTGTGTGCACTTTAAAAAAATTATAACTTTATTTGTATTTGCGATAGAAATAATTTCTAAAAAGGATTAGAAAGAAGTAAACCTATATTTTTTAAGGTTTTATTTAAATTTTATTTAAGTTTCCACATGTCCTCCATCATTAGCAATACAAAGGGTAATACGATTTTGCATTACACGGAAAACATTTACCAACTGATTTACAGTAATGCCTGAAATCACATTAGTTATTTTAGCTATACTTAAAACTAGGTACAGTAAAAGTTATAACATATTTATAGATTATTTCTATCGCAAATACAAATAAAATTATAACTTTTTTAAAATGCACATGAACTTTATGGCCACCCTGTATATCTTTTTTTCGGCTCAGCGGTTGGAAACCGCCAAAATTTTGAAAGATCCAATTCAAGGTTTCGGAAATTATTTTTTTGTATTTTGTGGCCAATGAGAACCGTTCTCACACAGCCTTGTGAAAACTCGGGTGGAGCCTTCTGTGCGCCTAAATTTCTGAATAGAGCCCCGGTTATTGGACCAAGGGAGAAGACATTTTAACAGATATTGGACACAGCAACTCAACATCAACGAGCAGATGGCATTTGACATCAAGAAGAGAGCAACAAGAAAGTACAAGGTTAAAAAGCCAACTGCAGAGAGACTAAAGAATTTTGAAGTTCAAATGAAAATTCTCCTGTGTTTGGATAACAAAGAACGAAAAAGAATTTAAAGAAAGTTTTCCAAGCACGAACATTGTGAATTTAATAGGGACTTTTCAAAAATTACGTTCGTGAGTTAAGTAAAAGTAGGTGTATTTTTTTCTCAAAGGTAGTTGCACCTTTGGTTTTTACTAACTTCTTGAATTCTTTTTCTAAATCCTTATATTTTCCAGAACTGTAATTATTTTTCCATTTTTCGATGCTAATTCTTTTTATTATAATTTTTATCCTACCTTAATAGGTACACAAAAAGAATTTCTGCAAATTTTATATTTTTACCTTTTTCGTACTTGTGTAATAAATGTTTTTCTTTAAAATTTACGCAGTATTTGAGTTTTGTTTTGTAATTTTGTATTTGTCACAAGAACTTAAATTTGGTAGGGATTACAATTTTTTATACCAAGCACAAGGCAGGACTATGTTAGACTGCATATTCTCGATGAGAAACTAGGCGAAATATTGTGACAGGTTGGTGCAACTTCATTGGGCACGCATTATCATACTGTTCAAAAATATTAAATCCAAGATGTGTTATAGATCTATTTTTTCTTTATATTCATAATCTAATAGATTTCTTTTTATCGTTTTGGGATACGATTAGATTAAAAATAAAGAGAAAAAACTACCTTCCTGAATTTATAGGTTTAGGATATGTCATTATATCTATGATCTCTACTTGATATATTGTCAATATCTTTGTCAATATCCCAATATTTCGATCGTTGTGCCTTTTGGCCTTCTTTCATTGCTTGTCGATCCCGATAGCATTCAGGGAAGTTAGAACTGAAACTTTCATTTAACCTCTTCACCGCTAATTATTTTGGCGAAAAAAAACTTATTATTTTCAGACGAAATTTTTATTTGTTTTTAATATAGTAATTAAGAAACCAAGGTACTTCGAAGTACCCGAGCAGCGGGTAACACCTTGAGTAGACGTGTGTCCTCACACCTGAACACGTTTCAAGCTCAGAAGGGCATAAATTTAATCAACTTTGACACATAAACATGTCGGTAACTGGTTTTTGAATGGTATGTCTTAGACGTGTTTATTCGTCTGTGTCTGAAATAGTCACTTTCGGTAAAAACGTATAGAGATGTCTACACTGGTAATCGATGGGAGTAGATTGTTCTGTCGAGGAAGAATAGGGAGAATTTAAATAAATAATCTTTTCCTGATTGCTACCGGGATCGAAACAGCAGAAGCCCTGAACGCACAACGGGCGAAATACTAACAACAAAGATAAGGACGATAGTTCGAACGTAAGTAAATATAGATAATATAAAGTACTATTTTAAAATGAATATTCCTGTTTTTTTTTTTACTTATTTCGCGTGCGCGGTCGAGCAGCTTTTTTCCGCCTATTAACGGTTAGAAGTTTTTGTCAACAGACTTGTCGTATGGAGAAGTTCAGACCAGATGTCAACTTTATAAATTTACATCAGATGTGTTAATTCGTCCTTTTGTTAGGAAAGCCAATATTGACAGAATAATTTTAAGAAACACCTGCAAACAAAACTGAAAGGTTATTTATCAGGAAGTAATTATATTGTTCTTATTAAAAATATGGCTAGCAAATAAATGTATTATCCATCTACGGCTTTAATCTGATTTTACCATGTGATCTTACCATCTAAACCTGATCTAAATTACACAGATCTAGAAAAAGGGATCGTTTTTGTTTTTTAACTGATCATTGCATTTGTGTGATAATTTTGAACAATTTTAGGAGAAAGGATCTAAAAATAACATTAATTTCCTAGTATGAACTTTAATTCAAGTCCTCCAGTATAGCATACCCGATGTAAAAAATGGCCATGATCGAGTTAGGTCACTTTAAATTTGTAAAAAAAAATAAATACTAATTTGCAGGCGAAAAATAACCTTAGGGTGAAATAAAATCCCAACTGAAGAAATACGAAATGATTAAAATGCGAATCTTGAGGACAATTCTATGTCATTGACAAAATCTCTTACTTTATATGATTTTCGTGAATGGTTGTTTGTGGACATTTAAATACCTGGGAAGGATTTGTTTAACAGAGGACGGAAAGAGCGACACTGAGATCCGAAGGCATTCTGGGATAGCAAAGGAAGCATTCCAAAAGATAAGCAGTTTATTAAGAAATAGAAAAAAATTAGCTAGAAACAATGAAAACAAGACTAAACTGCTACGTGGTATATCTCTTCCTGTATGGCAGTGAATACTGGACGATCTTCTCAAATATGAAGAAGAGACTTGAAGAAACAGAAATGTGTTTCTACAGAAGGATGCTGAGGATACCCTAGATCGAACATGTTAGTAACGACGAAGTTTTAGAGAAAATGGTAACAAAATGGAAATACTTAACATCAGGAAGAGACAGTTAAGGTTTCTAGGCCATATAATGAGGAAGGAGGGTTTGGAAAATCTGATACTCACAGGACAGATAAAGAGCAAGAGGGACAAAGGAAGACAACTCGTAACATACTTGATGTGTTTGAGTAAATCGATGAAGGAACAGGGCTTGGTAGAAATAACTAAAGGTCAAGGCTTATTTAGAGCTACAAGGTACAGGAAGTTGTGGAGAGCCATGATTGCCCACGTCCTGAAGGGACACGCCACCTACAGAAGAATAAGAATGTTTAGTAGATTTGTCCCGTTTAAGTTCCAAGAATAGCTAGTTATCATTCTTTTATACCGTGATACCTTTCTTCAAGAACTTTCATGTCCTAGTAGAATCTTTCACGTTGCTCATCACTAACATCACCCAAATTAAATTATAGCATTGACAAATTTCAGTTTCTATCACAAATGCTTGATGTAAACTTTTTAAAGTGATTATATCCTAAGGACTTTTTATTGTTTCCTTTCATAACTTAGAATACAATAACACTATCTTTATTATCATGAATTATATCCAAGAGATATACCGTTTCCACTTAAAACAATACAATTAGACTGTCAATATCATTATCCTCAGGTAGTATCATAATATAAAAATCAGGTGTTTTAGCAATCAGGAATTCAATAATATTCAGGTTTTTTTGAATGAGGCATTTAGAATTTATTTGAACGTTATGGAAAATTTGCCTATAAATATTCACTTTTTTTAAATACTCAATTTCTACATAGCAAAATGTCAATATAACCAGTAAAAACTACCTTTTCGTCCTAAAATTAGCTAAGAAAATGTTTAAACTAATTTGCACTAAAACATGTATAGCTTGAATATCTAAAATTAGTTTGGTTGAATTGTTTAGCGACAAATCAACACCCCTATGGGTTATTAAATGCCAAAATCTAATTATTTTGGACACACATTTTTTGCTTGAACTAAATATTATTTGAACGCAATTGTATGTCTTCAACTACAGATAAAATGCATTGTTGTCATTTTGCAATAAATATGTATTGCCGATAATTTCTTTATACAAAAATTCATTCCTGGTGTTTTTTTCCACAAAAATGCACTTTGACACTTTCATAGTACCTTGTTTTTGGTTGGCGTTTCATTATTTCTTCATAGCTGGGATCCTAACAGGTGCTAAGAAACTCGGGTCGGTGTGGAGCTGGGGACAACAATTATTAAGAGGTGGTTCCATGCTCCTCAAATCCTCTAATTTCCTGGTCAGAGGCCTTGCTGTCGGATGTAGTTTATCGTCATACCCTGGACTATCTAAATTTCGTCGCTGAGAGAATCCGCTGACTCTATGAACAGCCGACAAGAACTTCTTTTAAACGCGATGTGTCTTTTGATTTTAAAGATAAATAAATAAATAAGTAAATAAATAAATAAAAAAAAAAAACACAATAACTAAATAAGAAAAAAATATTAAATAAAGGCAAGATGTTTGTATAGTTCTATCTTAACTCTGGTAGCTCTAAGTTTAAAACTGCTATTTTCGCGATCACAGGTACACAAAATTTGTTGGTCTTTTGGACTTGTGTTTATTTGAAATGAAATTTTCTTAGTTACTTTTATGGTCCGACGAACCTTAAAACATCCTCGCCGAGACGGGTTAGGTATGTGAGTGGGTGAGCTTCATAATTATACCTTTTCTCCTATATCTTACTTTTTGCACACCCATATCTCTCTCTCTCTCTCTCTCTCTCTCTCTCTCTCTCTCTCTCTCGTCTGTCCCAAAGATAATGGAGTCACCATAAAAGATTCTCCTCAAATAAATTCATTAGAACGATACAACAGACAATGTTATTCCAATCATCATATACAAGAGAAAGTGATGAAACAATTACGATCGGGCGAGCTGGAAAATTAATTCAGCATTTAAAAAAATAGAGGAATGAATAAGTATATAAATAAAAATACAATAATGAAGAAGCAAAGTTTATAATTTTTTTTTTTTTTAAAAGAAATCACATGGCAGAACGAACCTAGAAACATAGACTTTATGAATTTTAGCACACAATTAGTTTGGCGGTAAGTCTTCATCAGTTTACAGTTGAAATATAAGTAATGTAAGTTCTATGCTAACAGTTTCTACAATAGTCCTTCTGGCTTGTGGAAATCTCTTCCAGTCAACTTTGGTTTTCAAAAATATAAATGCAATACCAATCGTTATCTTCTGTTGTACGCTCCAGCCTTCTTCAGGTGTTTGGAATTTCGAAACAAACCCTTTGTTTCGTCCCCCATCCCTGGTAGATTGTTCTAGTTCCACGTGCCATGCCTCTTCCAGATGTCTCAGTTATTTCCCTTTTAACTCAACTCTCTAAGTTTTGGTTCACCACTGGTGTGGCCTGGTATTGAACTCACAACTCTTTGGGTCTAGTGACTAGATCTAACTAACGCCATTATCCACTGAGCCATGTGTCTTTGCTATCGTTGCATAAGTTACTCAAACTTTCCTCCTTCTTCTCTTATAGTTATGTATTGTGATTGTTAAATTCTCTAAGCCTCCTTTTTTCTTTACGTGTCCCTGAAATTTCAGCTCTTTCTTTGTGATTGTATGTGTTCGTTCCATTTTTCCCCAAGAATTCCTTTTTGATGACATATTCAGTCTATCTTATCCTCTACATTCATCGATAGAACCTTGCTTCAAGTCTCTTCTTTATTTGTTAAAGGATTCACTGCTTCATAGGAGAGTTTGGTAAAGATTCCTTAAACCTAAAGAGAAAATTATCTGGAAACATTTCAACAGACGTTAAGCGTATCATCGACTATCCATAGCTTTCGAGTTCTGCGAAATGGCGGTTGAATTTTTCCGTCTTTAACATGAAGTGAATGTTTTAGAAGGACAAATAATAGCTGGTAAGTCAAACATCAGCGGCCTGTGACTTAAGACGTAAAAGAAACGAATAAAAACCTTCTACAGTACTTTAAAAAGCAAGAGAAGAAGAGAAAAACATACAATTTATTATTGTCGGTTACTGATATGCAAAGACAAGAACAATAATGAAAAAGGGACAAAAGTCTCCTCCACTTCACCTGTATAAAAACAGCCGACCCGCAAAATATTTTCTTGAATCTGGTGTCGTTTTAGTACCCTGTAGTTTGTCTTTTATTTCGATTTTATTTTATTACTAGAATAACTTAGAAGAATGATTTAGGTTCTAAGATAATCCTTATCAGGATCGCAAAAGCATCAAGGACGGCAAAGATACTTCTTCAAACAACTCAACATGGAAAGGACTTCATCGGGAATCAACATAATATTACTGCTGTCATCAAACAATCACAGGCACACAGCATCTGGTGTCGTTTTAGTCCCATTGAAATCGAACGCGGAACACGTTCTCTCCCCTCTTTCACTTTACTTGTTCTGGGTAAAACAAATGATTTTCGGACAGTAAAAAAGTTTCTTATGTTAATAGAAAGCGAACCATCACTACAATTATTACAAACTGTAGTTGATCTTTTACTTCTTCAAACAACTCAGCATCGAAAGGACTTTATGTTAACCATGTTTGCCGTAGTCTTTGAATATAGAATCCAGTGAAGTCCGTAATGTATTCAATATCAGAGGTTGGTAGTGAAGATTCGGAGAAAGTAGCAGCTGTTAAGTAATTCTTTAAGTCTTCGATATCAGAGGTCGGCAGGGAAGAAAAAACAAAATGGCTGCCTTTATACACGTCGGATTGAATATTTTGAGCTTTCTGATTGGTTAACCCTTCTATTGGTGAACTATAAAATGAGTCAGCTCATTTTGGTTGGCTCACTAGTACAGACATGTATCCAAAAGCTGTAACACTTTATCGGTAATCGACATATTGTTACTGCCGTCATCGAACAATCACGGACAAAAAGTTACCGCCCATGAGACTTACCCTAACAACAACAGTTTAGGAGAGATAGCAAAAAGACAAAATGTACTAAGAGCTAGAAAGGATTGGAAGTTATGGAGAGCCGTGATCTTCAAGGTTCTGAAAGAGGAGTGACAAGAAGAATAGTAGACGTCTCAATTTAAAAAGGTTTACGGTTATATGACGTTCAAGCATTGGTTTTCGTACGCTCACCGAAGTTAAGCAACGTCGAGCCTGGTCAGTATCGAAATTGTTGGGAATACAAGGTTCTGTAAGTTTGAATGTACGGAATTGGAAATCGGAGAGCCAAGTTCCAATTCCAGTCACACAACTACCCTTTGGAAAAATATGAATCTAAATATTCTCCCGCAAGCTATGCGTTTATGAGTAGGATTTATATCAGTAAATCATTCTCATCTGCTAAGAATTCTTAAAATCTAAAACATTTTCTGGCTTTAAATAACATGCTAATGGCTGATGAACTAAAAAAAAATCAAATGTTTAAAGGAGAAGTCGTTGACTTAAAGTTCTGTATTAGACGACACGGAGAAGCACGATCATGGGATAAATATTCTCTCTCCCCTACGTCTGTCTGTCTGTCTGTCCATCTCTTTCGAGGCCCGTTTACTCCAGTTATAGTTGATGGAACCGCCACATCAACAATCAAGGCGTTGCTGCTACGGTTTCTTTTGTTTGTTTGTTTTTTAACTGAATGATTTTGTTAGACCCATGTCCAACCAGTTTTCTTTCTTCTTGACTGGTTGCCATCCAAGGCTGGAGAGCTCATGTTGCCCCACTATTTAACCCATACTAAGCGAAGCTCACCGATTTCTCTTTGCAAGCTGCTAACAATTACAACACCCGTGTATACTGGTTTAAATATTATCTAGTTTAAAAAAGAAAAACAAAATATTACTGTTATGATTACAATCCTCTATGATTGAAACACATATGTCCTTGTGCCAAACTTGATGCTATGAACGGAATATATTTTACGTAAATTCATTCAGCAGTTCCTGTTTATATAAAGAAAAATATTTCTATTTAAAAATTAACGAAAAAAATTAAATAAGGCAAAACTACTTAATAATTTAAAATTAATTTACCAAGTTAAACATACGTTGAAATTCAGTTAATTTTTATGAATAAATATGCAATGTCTGCGCACAAAAATTATATTTATGTTTTTAATAGAAATTTTAATTTCAGTAAAGTTAATAAACAGTTTTGAAAATTAATAATAAATTCAATGAATAGCATCGACAAACATGATTCTTGTAATTGTGGGATAATTTTTCTTCGATTGCAATCAATACATTTGTTGATGCATTTCAGCTTCTCAAAGATGAGCATTATTTTATGTTCTGAAAAATTGGAGATGCCAATAACTTAATGGCTGATGACACCGAAAATATAATCAACGGGCAGGGTTCAAATGCTGGTTGAGACAGCCTGTATTCACTTCACACTGAACGTCATTGGTATAGAAAAAAAAACACTTCTTGCTACCAGCTGTTACACTTTTTTCTTTAATCATTTCACATGAAGTGAAGCAATAAAGCCACAAAGGCACAAGCGGTTACTGAGTGTTAAAGAATAAGAAAAAAATATGACATTATTACGGAGCAAGAACAATAAAAGACGAGGAATGATAACGGCAGTAGATCAAATGTTAGCTGGAAAGAAAAGAAACCAGAAGAAAGTTCCACAGGCGAGAAGTGCTAGAAAGAGTTGGATTTTAGCAACCAGTCTAGGAGAAGGAGAATTTAGATTTCAAGCAAAAGGTGCAGACATGTAATGTTGCAAAAAATATTCGGAATATATCAGGTCATCCCATAAGTTCTGTCCGAATTTTAACTTTTTGTTAAAATGAAAAAAATTTAAAGAGTATTCTATAATGTCTAATGGAGCTGAACATTATTTTTATGTTTAGATGCATTTAAACTGATCAAATTGTATTTCAGAGAACAATAAAATTAAATTTTGTTTGATTAAGACCCTGCTAACATGGAAGTACGCAAGAATCATTTGAGACACATAATGCTTTATGAGTTCAAAAAAGGAAACTCAGCAGCCGAAGCGGCTAGAAACATTCACTCAGTTTATGGAGAGGAATGTGTGAATAAAAGAACTTGCAGAAGATGGTTTGCAAAATTCAGAGGTGGAGATTTCACCCTTGAAGATGAAGATCGAACCGGACGTCCAGTTGAGTTTGATGAAAAGCTTCTTGAAGCAGCCCTTGAAGAAAATCCTGCTTTATCAGTTGAGGAATTGGCAGTGTTTTTCAGTTCAAACCATACAACTGTTCATCGCCATCTTCAACAACTTGGAAAAGTTCCTAAACTTAGAAAATGGGTACCTCATGAATTGTCTGAAGACAACCTCAAATCCCGAGTTGACATCCGCTCTTCTCTCCATTCTCGCCAACTTGTTTCACCTTTTTTGGATAGACTTGTGACTGGCGACGAAAAATGGATCTTTTATCGAAATGTTAAGCGTCGTAGACAGTGGCTTGGTAAAGGGGAAAGACCCCAGCCACAGCCGAGAAGGGAACTTCATGGGCAAAATGTTCTTTCAATCTGGTGGGATCGCCAAGGAATAAAGAGGCTCGGAGCGATAGAATTAGAATCCTACAGACATATGCTAAGAATATCATGGAGAGTGTAAATAAATAAAAAAAAACAACACTTCTACTTAAATTCAGAAAGAGTTGAAATTTATGGGATACAATTTGAAGAAGGACTGACTAAAAAATTAAATATTCACAGGATGTAGTAATGGCGAGAAGTAAAGAAAAGCGGAGAAACTAATGTGTTCGTGTGAATAAATGACAGGGCAAAGAGCACAAAAGATTGCAAAGTGTTTAATATTGCTTAGAGCAACAAGGGACACGAAGTTGTGGAGAGCCATGGTCGCCCCATTTTGAAGATACAGGGCTCTTAGAGATGATAATAATTACTATAATAACTTTTTTCTTGATGGATTGGTGAATTCTTTAAGTTTGGATAAGAGATTATATATATGAACAACAATTTTACTTAAGTATCTGTCTATATTTCTGAGATGAGGTATTATGTACACTATTTACATTATTCGGACTATTGTCCTCATCTTTGTCGCCATATTTATTACAACGTCTCGACCTTTCAGTATCTGTCTATATTTCTGAGATGAAGTATTATGTACATTATTTACATTATTCGGACTATTGTCCTCATCTTTGTCGCCATATTTATTACAACGTCTCGACCTTTCAGTATCTGTCTATATTTCTGAGATGAAGTATTATGTACACTATTTACATTATTCGGACTATTGTTCTCATCTTTGTCGCTTTTTTTATCACAACATTTCGGCCTTTAAGTATGTGTCTATATTTCTGAGATATGGTATTATGTACATTATGAACATTATTCGGACTATTGTCCTCATCTTTGTCGCCATATATATTACAACGTTTCGGCAGTTGTACGCTCAGACCTTCTTCAGGTGGTGGGAATATCGAACTGAACCCTTTATTTCGCTCACATGGCACAGTGGATAAAAGCTTTCGTTAGATCCAGTGGCAGGACCAAACGGGTATGAGTTCAATACCCGGTTAAGGCAGTGGAGAACTTGCAGAGGGGAATTAACAGGAGATAACTGATAACTGACATCCATCAAAACATGGCACGTGGAACTAGAACAGTCTAACCCAGTGAGCGAAATAAAGGGTTCAGTTCAACATTCCAACCACCTGAAGAATGCCGGAGCGTACAACGTCCGAAACGTTGTAATAAATATGGCGACGAAGATGAGGACAATAATCCGAATAATGTAAATAGTGAACTTTACTTAACCAAAACTGTTTAATGTAAGAAAACGATGTCTCATCTTGTGTGATTCGGGAATGAACATATGTGAAAGACTACAATGTGAGAGAAAGAGCATTTCAAGGTGAAAATAAATGTTATAGATTTTCTTTTTAGGTGTTTTCACATTCAATCAGTTGTTTTGCATAAAAGTGTAGTTCAGGAGATAATTGCCTAATCCTGTAAACAGTGTTGCTTTTGAAGATTATGGAGTGACAGAATAGGAGAGCTATGTGTGATACTATTAATCATTGCAAAAATACTGGTCACACAAATTCATGTCAGTCGAAAGTAAACGAATGTATCAAAGCAAAAAAAATATTTAGACAGTTTTTTAACAATTTCAATCCCGAAATAAAACGTATCAGCTGTAAATTGGAAAGACAATATGAAAGGTTGAATAGACAGACCTTGACAGTATTATATAATAAAACCTACTTGGGTTCATCCATTTTACCTAAATACCACTATATATATATATATATATATATATATATATATATATATATATATTATTGGATATTATATTCGAACATATGTAAAACCGCTACATAAATGCATTCATGTTTCGATGCATACCATCGCATCACATCTGGCGGTGGTAAATTAGGGTTAATACAATTTTTAATATTTACTTAAAAACAAATAGTTTTTCCCGGGAAAAGGCAAAAGATGTAATCGATAAAGGAGTAAAGAAAGAAATACAAAAAATAGTTTCATCTAAAATAGAGAAACAAGAGAATAAAGAAAATAAGAAGAGCGAGAAGGAAAGAAAGACAAAAGATCTAATCTTTTCTCCAAAGGAAAATAAGAAGAGAGAAAGATAAATATAAGGATGATATAGAAATGTAAAGAAGCTAGACAAGATATGTCGATAATCAGTTCAACCAATCAAAAATAGTTTATGTTAAGTAAGTGAAATTAATGTGGTGAACATTTGAATTTATATTTGATTCGTTCTTATTTCATTTGCGGTTTTACATATGTTGGAATGTAATATCCGATAATAAAGAATTACCTCTCTACTCTTGCATTGAGCCTTATTCATTATATATATATATATATATATATATATATATATATATATATATATATATATATATATCGTGGACTCTCCGTAGTAGATCGACCATTTTACGACGTATGAGGGTCAGGCAGCTCAGTTCCTAGGAACCGACAGCCAGTCAAACTGCACACATTATTTGATTATAGTGGCGAACCTTTTGTGCAGAAGCAACCACACTTTTTGAAGATGCAAACACAGTGACCTGGTGCACATTGGGCCACAAGGTCCTCAAACGACCCTCCGCCGGTTTTGAATTGTCCTTCTCCTACACCCGTTGCCCTTCAAGGCTATAGAATCCGGTCTCTCCTGCGATTTACCCATAGTGGAGAGAAGGAGAGGATCTATACCTTAATCAAAGGTATTAGCCCATAAGTGAATGTAATCGATTCGACTGAAATTCGAATACGGCTCTACGATTCCTCAATTCCTCCCTATATATGTATGTGTGCGTGTGTGCGTGTGTGTGTGTGTTTGTATGCGCGGTATTTAGTAGAAAGTGTTCAATATTTGTGACAGAGCTAATATATGTGGTTCCATAGATAGTAGTCTGTAAATCCGGGTTTCACGCTTTTTTGATCTTCAGAAAAGCGTGAAATCCGGATTTACAAACTACTACAAACTAGTTTATTTTTTTCAAAAGTTGAATCTATTTAGGCTTTATTTGGGTTTGATTATTTGTGTTTTGTGGTGCGAGAAAATTACTTCTCTGTTTGTTTGGGATGACACTCGCATATACAGAGGCACACATGTATACAGGCGTATGCCTGTTAGTTCGTACATACACACACAATATCCATAATCTGGGGTTAGGCGTAATTACACTTTCATACGTACGAGAACATATATATATATATATACATACGGAACTTTAATTCTGTCTATTTCGGTGTCAAGATTGTAGCGATTCATATGTAACAATGTTCTCGTAGTAGGGGGGCAGGTGGGGATGGCTTTTAGGTCAGTTGTTTGCGCCGATAGACACACTTACATATATATGTATGTATGTATGCATATATATATATATATATATATATATATATATATATGTGTGTGTGTGTGTGTGTGTGTGTGTGTGTGTGTCTACACTACAGTTCAAAATGTTGAAGCAACCCCAGAATTAGAATGAGATAACCTTGACAGAAGTGTGAAAGAATATGAAAAAGAGATCTTAGAGTCATTGAAAAAAGAATGCAGTTAGTTATAAAATTTATACTTTGAGAAATGAAATTTGGCAATGAATACAAAAAAAAATGTGCTGCAGTAATAAAAGCTAAGGGAGAATATTTTAACGGGAGCAAAATTTAATCATAATTTTTTTTTCTTTTTGTCATAATAACATTACTAGAAAAAACATGTCTCACTTTTTTTTAACCATATAAAATAATTTTCTCCTAAAGTAAAAAAAAACAACAAAGCAAACAATTATTTTTAGGCCAATTTTTAAAAAAATACAAGGGGTAGCCTCAAACTTTTGAACTGTAGTTTGTGTATTTGAGCGTGTATATATATATATATATATATATATATATATATATATATATATTAAGGGTAAATAACCGGAACATCCGGAAGAGGCATGGCAGGTGGAACTTGAACAACCTGACCCGATGGACGAAATAAAGGGTTTGGTTAGAAATTACAAAATACTTGAAGAAGGCCGGAACGTACAAGGACCGAAACGTTGTGAATATGCCAATGCAGATGAGGATAAGAATCCGAATAATGTAAATAATGCAAATAATCATAGAATTATATTAATTTTTGTTATGTTTTACTTATATTTCAACATTTCTTTTAAATTTATTTTATGACGATAAACTATTTGAACTATTCTGTGTGTTACTTGTCTTTTATTCGTAAAACTCTCTCCCGGCTTCATGCTTTCCTGTCTTTATTAACACAAGTCAATTTTCTAAATTATTTATTTCCCATTGGTTAATTGATAATGGACACAATTTTGTTTGTTTCCTTCAATGTCTAATAAAGTGTTAATTGCTCATTAAATGATAGCAACTGCACGTATTTGTTAAATTGTTTAAAGCCTTTTAATTCTCTGTCCGATGGAATCTTTATTGTACAGATTGTTAATTAGAAGTGGTTCTATTTCTTCGTCTAGTTGATTTGGTCGAAATAATTATAGTAAAATAAAATGTTTATTACACCCGTGTGAATTGACAGTGACACATTACAGCGTTTGCTTAAAGTTAATTCTTTCTTTCCTCGAATGGGCATCGTGCGTTTGAAAATTAACAGAACTCCGATTTTTTTTACTCTTTAAACTCTCAAATTATCAATTATCATTTTTTTTACACGCATGTTAAACAAGCGTGGTCTTTTTTTCATTACTTACGAAATAAATGTAATACTTCGTGCCAAAAGATGATTGTGAAACCTGTGTTAATTGGTCAATTTATTTGAAATTTTACGCGAGTTAATTATGCAAGGAGACAGAATACATGGTTGTTAGGAAAAGAAAAAAAATCCCAAGATACAAACACCGAATTGGCGTACATAAATTTTATATGTCTTGGAGGTGTTTTACCAGGAATTGGTAAATATGACATTGAAATTCAAACGGGAATTGGAAAAGCAAAAGATGGTTTGCCAAAATAAGCAAAGAACAACTGTTAGGTAATAATAAAAAATCCTTGTATATATCATCGAATGCTGCACGATTTCCTCATGTATAAAGACAGGAGGCCACAGAAAGGTATTTTTTTTTTCAAAGGAATGCTGAGAGTAGCAAGGAGGAAGTACGTAAAACAAGTCTTAAGAAAACTGAAACAAAATGGATACTTATACCCAGAATCAGATCAAAATGAAATAGCTGGAATTTATCGGTAATATTACGTGGAAAGAGGGCTCGGAAAATCTATCACATAGAACCTATCGACTAAAAAGAAAAAAAAACGGCGTGAGGAGATAGTGGGTCACCTATCTCACGTGATTATATGAACGGGGAGAAGAGTAATGGTAAAAAGACAGGTATTACTAAAAGCTACAAAAGCTAGAAAGCTGTGGAGAACCATGATCGCCCATATCCTAAATGTAGTTTCAGCGAATACTATGACAAATGTGTAAATCATTTTTGCTCTGTGATTAAATTTCGTCTCTCATAAGTTTTGGAGAAAGGATGAATGTATTAAAATAGTTTACTGAAACCTGATCCTTGCCACCCTGCCCCTTGAGCAAAGTTTCTTGACCAAGGAATGGAAGGGGTCAACTGATAATGAAGGAAAGGGAAAAAAACAGTGTTTTTTTTCTATTTATTGTGAGACCGTAACATACCTACAACATGGACTCTTCCAGGACTATATAAAGTATGCGACATAACACTCTAGAGAGAGAAGAAGAAGAAGAGGAGGAGAGAGAGAGAGTATTCTAATACCGTAGTATCAGCCGCGTACGACTACCAATATTTGACACTAGCACATAGTAAGCTCCGCTTACACTTACACTATTTTGTAAACTTTTTTGTTTAATATATCTTTCTTAACTCTAATCCGTGTTCCGTGTTTTCCTTCCGTAGTCTCAACTTTGGGTCCACATCACTATTACAATAAATTGTTTCGGTAAATGTGATTTTAACCATTGGCTACTCGAGTCGGTTGAAATCTGAAATGCTTGACTTGACCGCCAAAATTTTCCGAGTAAATAGAGGTTGACCTTTGACTATAAAAATTCTTGCAATACGACCACCATCAACAAAAAAAAAGCAGTAAACCCAACCGCCGGGGAATAGGCAACACCACGTGGAGGACTGATTTAGGCGACAGATACAGGGGTAGTGGAAGACAAATCATCTGAAAACCTGACACCGACTCCTCAACGAAGTCTTGATAACCAAATTGTCGATTTTACGACAGAATTAAGTATTATTTTCAACCCGAATATTGAAAGAAATTAGTCTTTTCCACGATGGAGAACAAGGACTGTTCGAAAAACAACGCTCTACGATGAGGTCTCTAAAGGCATGAACGGATTCTGTCACGAACTTCGACAACTCACATCAAATCACAAGAACTATTAAGCAAATTCAAATATAAATATAACCCTTTTGACCTCACAGAAACTCTTTTATTTTACCTTCTTCCTTATAATTTCCATTGTTTTGCATACACTGGTATTTTTCTTGCCATATTTCATGTTATTTGATTATAAACATAATCGTTTTCCCACAAATTACATTGAGTCTTATTTTAGAAAAACAAGTTACTTTTCCAGAAATTTATTACCACCTTTCCTGGCCGAAAAAACCATCAAATTTTTACATCCCTAATATTTAGTAAAGTTTGCTTTTATTTTATATTTACAATTTTTTTTTGTTTTATATCACACAAAAATATACATTAATAGCCACCTTTCTTTTTTCATGAAGCATATTAAAAAGAGAGATCACATGTAATTGTCTACTATTTTAAAACTAATACTTTGCCGAAAATGAAATCTATTGAAATTGTGTTCAGTCAGTTAATTGCCATACGTGCTACACGCTTGGGCAATCATGTCTCTTCGATTTATGACTGACTAGGCAAAATGTTTTCTGGAAGTAGATTGCCATTATTTTCTCTTTTGCCAACTAAAGCTATAGGAACCATGCTTGTCCTGCTATTCAACACAAAGCTAGAGCAGAGCTGGATTCGTACCTTTCCCAACGGTATTTGCGTGTAAATTAATAGAACGCATATTATTGGAATTCGGATTTGGCTCACATATTTCTTATCATTTTTCTTTACAGTGTGCCTTGTTGCTTGATCAAGATTCTCCCTAATCTCTTTTAATCGAAACCCTCCAAAATATAGATAATGCTTTTCTTCTTTTTATATTTTTATAAATGCCTTGATTGTTATCAACGATGTTGCTTAAGAATATATATATATATATATATATATATATATATATATATATTAATGCATGTTTCATTAAATAATATAGGCAAGTTTTGTCTATTTATTTTAAGTAAGTTACTTTCATATTGTCTGATAAGCTTAATAACATTATCATTGAAAGATGAAAGGAAATCACCATATTGATACATGTTTAAATCCAATCTAAGCTTTCGGCTTATATAAGCCATTATCAAAGATGACAATTACTTTTCACTATATCAACCAATACACGGGCGAAACAGTAATGATAGTCTGTTTTTGTTGCATGAAAAAATTTCGAAGCAACGACTATCTCGTGTATACGAGACGCGAAAGCGAAAATCGCGCCGCTGCTCGAGACGTCACACATGACGACGCGAGAGTGAAAACGAGAAGTATTAAGTATGGGAAGCCGTTGATAATGTTATTATGCATATCAGACAATAAGAAAGGAACTTAAAATAAATAGACAAAACTTGTCTATATTATTTAATGAAACATGCATTAATGAAAATCTGCTGCCTAAACATACACAATATATATATATATATATATATATATATATATATATATATATATATATATATATATATACTTGTTAACGTAAGAGTTTTTTTGAAGCAAATGACAAAATAAAAAAATGTAAGTGACGTATTTCATTCTCAGAAAGAATGCTTCTCAGACTAATGATGAAGTCATATTGTATATATATATATATATATATATATATATATATATATATATATATATATATATATATATATATGTATATATGTAAATGATTATACCTACGTTTGATGTGCGACTCGAGTTTCGTTGGTTTCCCAATTCATCGTGCACAAGATATCACTTATTTTTATTTTAAAAAGTATACAGATGCTATATATATATTTTTTAAAACAATAAGCGATATATCGTGCCCGATGAATTGGGTAATCAACAAAATTCGAGTCGCATATCAAACGTAGATATATGTGTATTTATTAACATATATTTCTTACCTCTTTCTGATCACATTGGGCATTATTATGTCTACACCGCTTGTCTAAATTTGCTAATTATTTATTTGCTTACCAGCGTATGCACGCCAGCACACGCAGATACGGTTTCCAATATCTAGTTATCTCATTTACCTAACGCTATAACTTTATCTATTATATATATATATATATATATATATATATATATATATATATATATATGTGTGTGTGTGTGTGTGTGTGTGTGTGTGTGTGTGTGTGTGGACTTCAAAATCAACTCACATCAAATCATAAGAACTATTAAAACATTCATATTTTATTCCTTCATGTAAATGTACCATTTTAACTGGGTTAAACTTCATAAAAAACATTTTATTGTAGCTTCTTCCATGTAATTTACTTTGTTTTGCATACCCATGCGTTTTTCTTGTGCTATATCATGTTATTTGATTGATTTTGATTGTAAACTTCCCACAATTACAATTGAGCATTATTTTAGAAAGAAATGTTACGTATCCAGAAATTTGCTACCCCCCCTTTTCCGGACGCACAAACCACCAAATCTGTGCATCCCTAAATTATCGTTTATTTTAATAAAATTCTTTTGGTTTTATATTGCAATAAGGCAGAGCATGGCTTACCTAGTACGAAGCGTGTTCGAGCTGCCGAAGCTGTAACAGGAAATCCGGTTTGAAGCCTACAGGCGCGCGTGCGTAACGACCATCATTTGATGAAATGGACATCACACCTATGGAAATGTATTAACACCTGCCGCTTACTATATAAGTGGATACATCGCTTGCTAGAGGACAGTAGTAATTATGTAGACGACGCTCTTGGTGTGTAGTAAAAAGTGAAAACGGTACAGAAGATATAAGCATAATACTCAATACGTAACACACATAGCTCTCGTTATTTTTTACGGTGCACATTGTTGTCACTTGATCTCCATTCTTCCGAATATCTTTTAAACGAACCTACACAAAATATACAATAATAGTCCCCACTTTTCCATGAAGCATCTTAAAAACAGAGGTCCCATGTAATTGTTTACCATTTTAAAACTAATACTTCGCAGAAAATGAAATCTATTGAACTTGTGTTCAGTCAGTGTTATATACCGTACATATGAACACTAATGGGTATGTCCCAATCCTCATAAATACGTTGGACACTATTGTAAGTGGGGGTAATATGCTGTCTATGTAGTCCTACACTAGCAGTGGTTTACCTTCTTCACGCCGCTGGCGAGTATTGTATTTTGTTGATGTTATAAAGTTTAACATTTCATTTCCAATCTCCGTTTTGGTTATTCCTCATTCAGTGACACTTTCAAGGTTACAACAGTCAGTTAATTGCCATACGTGCTAAACGCTTGGGCGAACATGTCTCTTCGATTTATGACTGGCTAGGCAAAATATTTTCTCGAAGTAGATTGCCATTTCTTTTTCCGATAGACTTGTTGCCAACTAAGTCTACAGAAACCCTGTCTGTCCTGCCATTCAACACATAGTTGGAGTAGAACTAGATACGTACCTTAACCAACGATATTTGCGCGTAAATTAATGTAACCCACCTTGCTGGAGTTCGAACTCGACTCTCTGATTTCTCATTCCGAGCCAGTATCCATTGTTAACTGATCGAATTATTTTAAGTTTTATCCTATTTAACCTTGTGAGTCACATAATGTCATTACAAAACTGTTAACGCTGTTTATTACACACATCGTCAACAAGGTTACCCCATTAAATTACTATTATAAAGCTAATATTTCAGTGTGAATGATGTTTATTTAACCTGGCTTCATTACAAGCATGTTTAAAACAGTAGACAGTTGTCACTGTTTACGATTTTAAAATTAATAGTAGGCATCCATTTATCTCAGAATAAATACAGTACCCTGCTTGGTAAAAATTCAGTATTTTTAGTTACGAAGATAGACAGACCTTTCCAGGTACAGGCCTAGTCGAGGATATATGGAGGCTGTGCGCTACCCAGACTACATAGCCTGCCTCTGGGTCGTACTGACAAAATCCAAGGGAATCCAAGCTATTACATGTGGTACGGGTTGACTGTCGGAGCTTACGGAAAGTTGTCAATGTTGACATAAAAAAAACCGACTTCTGGATTTACTGTCTGGATTTACTTCCATAGCCTTCTCCGAGTTTGGATTTGTGATAGCGGAGGTTTAAAATCAGAGTTTTCTTTCTCCTATATGGGCTGCCTTCATAGGATGTCGAGCTCCGTCTACCCGAAGAAGCTGGTTATGAGGCGCCAGTTTTCCATCTTTGCCTATTCTCCGGCTTGGAGTCGGACTTAGAAGCTATTTGAGACGCATGCCATGGAAGCGTTTTATAGACAGCGGGAGATTGTCCCCACTATCACCGCCAGCGATAACAACCTTTGGAACATATATAATATATGTATATAAAGATTATATATATTACGTGTTTTAGAAGCTAAAAAAATAACGTTTTTTTAAATATATAAAACATTAGATAAGCAAAAACACTAGAATGTAAGGCAAGTTAACGAAACAGTACATAAATAAACAAACACAAATATCGAAAAGTTTTTAATTTTACAAAAAGACAACAGAAAAAAAAATGAAGATACAAATCAGGATTTAAGTGTAAAATATTCAAAGCTTATGAAGTCATTATTCAACATTCAATAAAGTAATTTATACTGCCTTTTTGACAATACTAACACATAAACTATCAATTCATAAAAAATAGGAACGGAAGTAGAAAATGCAAGGATGATAAATACATAATAGCTTTTGGTACGCCAAAACAGAAAGTAAAAATAAGACAAACGATCATCCGGTTAGTTGTGCAAACACAAATAAATACTAATACAGAAAAAAAAAAGATAAATCTAGGAAAACTTGAAAGAAATAATAATAAACAATATATGTTATTGTGGATTCCGGGATGAAATCCAGTACCACTAAATAACAAACGCCAAGAATGAATATAGGAAAATAATGTATTAACGTAATAATACAAACTGGTAATGCAGGTTAGTAATTCCAGGAATACGGGTTAGTAGCAAAATATCTATACAGTCTTTGGTATTGAAGTATCGCTGTATGACTTCTTACTGAGTCTACGTGCTCGCTCACTGTGACTCTTGCTGGCTACGTTCGTTCTGTCTGTCTGTTACCTTCACCTTCTGTCGGTTACCTACAACGCTGTTAACCTCACCCTCACTCTTCCGGTTACCTACAACCTTTCACACTCTTCTGTAGCTCTTGTCTTACTCTCGGGTCTTCACGTAACAGTAGTATATATATATATATATATATATATATATATATATATATATACTGGATGAGTCCATTTGTGTAAAAAGGAGAACCCCTCAACATATATATATATATATATATAGGTGTTATATATTTTACAGGTAATCCCCTATATATATATATATATATATATATATATATATATATATATATATATATATATATATGTGTGTGTGTGTGTGTGTGTGTGTGTGTGTGTGAGAGGTATTCTCCCCTTTTACACAAATGGACTCATCCAGTATACACACACACACACACACACACACACATATATATATATATATATATATATATATATATATATATATATATATATATTTTAAGCATTGTGCCCCAAGCAAGGCGTGAAGCCACTAGGATGCAGGGGGGGTTTCGGAAGATTTGGAGCGAGAGCAGATAGGAGTGATAGGAGAAAGGATGAGGAGAAGGATAGTGGGTAGATCAAGATGTCGATTGACATTACATTTGAATAGTTGGAGATTATAGCTTTCAGGGAAACAGTAATTGGGGAGGGTGTTCCACTGGCGAGAGGTGCTAGGTATGAAGCTATTGGAGTAGAAGAGACGGCTACATTTGAAGGTTTCTACGGTGTAAGGGTGAGAGCGGGATGCCAGCCTCGTAGGGCGCTTGAATTCATGGAGTCTGGGAACCAGAGAGAGCAGCTCATCAGAGCAGTTACCATGGAAGTATTTGTAGAAAAGACAGAGAGAGGCGACGGCGCGTCTGTGAGAGAGTGACTGCAGACAAGACGCTAGATCAGGGCCAATTAGTTTACATATCCGTCTCTGGATCTTGTCAAGAACTCCGACGTAAGCAGAATATATATATATATGTTGAGGTGTTCTCCCTTTTTTACACAAATGGACTCATCCAGTATATATATATATATATATATATATATATATATATATATATATATATATATATATATATATGACTCATAATAATAATAATAATATGATTATTATTAAAATTAATACTTGTTGCTAATGTGTACATTAGATTAGGTTAACGTTGGTCTGCACTTAAAGAGTAACTGGCAAGTCGAATTCAAATTCCAGTCTATTCTGTTGCGTTCGCTTTCACACAAATGCTTGTGGAAAAGGTTGAACCTTTCCTATCTGCTTTGTTTTAAATAATGTTTTAGATAGTCTTCCCTAGATTTCTATGGCAACCACTCTAGGAGAAGGAATATTCTGGATTGAAAAACGTGCAGAAGACAATGGGTAACTTCATCATCCTTTCCAATAATTCATGACTATTTACAGATAATAAAGAAAAGGAATGTTTGAAAAGCCGTGGCTGGATACATTCCGAATAAACAGCGTGTCCTTTTCTTTGTATAATTAATTTAAGGTTTTTAATCATTTGACGTCCTATTATATCGTTTTAAAAATATATATTATGATCCAAATATCTTGGCAGTGAGCCAGGAAGTTTCGTCAGTGATGTTTTTCCCTGGTGTCATTATTTGTTTCGGGTGTCTAAAAACATCAGGCCCACTCAACCTTGTTACCCATTTAGAAGGTATTCTCTCCCAACCAGCTTCCCATTCACTATAAATCCCCGAATTTGGTGCTAGGTTTATTCTTTTGCTTCTTTTGGGAATTTTCGTTGTCGAAATGAAATTTAGGTTTACAATTGCTCCGGTCTATAAATTATATCGGTAATAATTAATGGTGGTTCTATTTATTTGTTTAGTTTGTCAGATTTGAATTTCTCAGGAGATGTTACTCAGACACGTCCTAATTATTAGGTGAACCATTCCTTTTTGTAACTAATTTAAGCTAATCGTCTTGTGAAATGTTTATTAATTCGTCTTAATTGTTACTTGATCAATTTCTTTTTAATTAATAGAATCTGTTTGACACTTTCTCAGTGAATGCTTTTAATAATATGTGAATGTCTTTTTATGTGATGTCTTTGTATTATTTGAGGAGATATTAATGCTGTTCAATTTTAGCGTTTAATTTGTTATAGGATTATTATTTGTAGATCGCTTTATTAAAAGTGTGTTAATTGAAAATTGTTTTAATTCTCTCGTTTATTAGACACGTGTTAATTGTATTAAGTTTAGTACTTTAATTTTTAAAAATGTCTCAACCTGTATCTGATAAAATTTAAACCCGTTAATTAACCCCTTTTCAAAAAATATAATGGTGGACATTGATTGACTACATACCTATAATTAATACCGGATTTCTATAAAGGTATAAAAATCTTTTACGCAAGCTCAAGGGCTACGGCACTACAGGATGGTTGATTTAATTTAATCATTCCTATCAAATCGTGAAATGAAGGTAGATCGGGCTCGCTTACAGATCCTTTCACAGGAAAGCGGGTGTTCCATAAGGCTTTATCCTGGTTCCTACACTGTTTCTGATCTTCATCAATGATCTTCCTGATGTCAACCGTTCCCAAGTAGACACCTATACAGACGACACTACTATTTACTGCTGTCTCATTAACAAATCTCTCAAAGCTGATAAACTAAATCTGACTTCTGCCCTTGAAAAAAACATTCAATCAGTGGTTAAATGAAGCAGGAAATGGCTTGTAAATTTTAATGCCTCCAAAACAAAATCGCTCTCATTTAACCACCATAGAGAAACTTCCCTGCCTGCCATCAGCATGGCTGATACTCGACTCTTGGAGAGCAACGCAACTTCTTGGCTCACGTTTTTAACTGACATCAACTGGAGCGACTACATCGACTATATCTGCCGCAAAGAGAGTTGGGTCTCTGTGTCGTGTTCGAACATTTTTTTATTCATAATCCATCTTGTACATTTACAAATCTACCATTTATCCGTGCATTGAATACTGCTGCCATATCTGGTCTGGTGTTCCTGCTATTCATCTCGAAATTCTTGACAAAATTCAAGATTAGAATCTGTAATGTAATCGAACCTGATTTGGTATCTTGACTTCAGTCACTTTCTCACCGACGTGCCGTGTCTTCCCTTTGTCTTTTCTACAAATATTTTAATGGCAACTGACCTGGCGAGCTTTTCCCCCGGTGCCCCGACATCATGAATTTAAGTGTGCCACTAGATTGGCACCTGGGTCCCACTCGTTTACTTTTCAAATAGATAAATGTAAGCGCCATCTCTACTCCAAGAGTTTCTTTTTCTCGCACTTCTCACCTGCGGAATTCCCTTCCGTTTCTTTGCTTCCCTGATAACTAAAATCTTCAAGCATTTAAATGCAACGTCAATCGCAATCTTCTGCCTTCTTGAATCTCCTTCATTTTTTATCCTTTCCTCAATCCTCCCAAAGTCTTCTCTTTCACTTTCACTCCCTCCAGTCCCCTGCGTGCTAGTGACATTTTCGCTTTGTTTGGTGTGAAATGATTAGAATAAAAAAAAAAAATAAAACATGGACTAACCGTGACAGTCGCAGGGTACCTTTAATTATTTTTATTGTTACTCGTGACAAATGTTAGCTGATGCCTTGCTTGGGGTGAAATAATTAAAAAAATTGATACCAGGATTAGAGTAAAGGGAGATAACTCGTTAGTTTTTATGCTCATTTTGATGGTCACCACTTTGCAGTGAGTAAATATATATTATGCTTACTCTCCTTGTAAATTTGTTTTTCTATATTTGTATATGTTGTGAATATATGCTTTTGTAATGTCCGTTTTTAAAGCTGATATTATAATCTTGTACACCGGATTTCTATGTGTCACGTCCATTCCGGACATAGTCAATCTTGGTTATCAACAACTTCCTATTCCTTGTGCTCCTTAGCAGTTTTTCTTTCTCTGCTAAGGACCGCAAATCTCGTTCTGCAACCCATCTACACAAAAACTACATGTAATAGGCTTACTGAATTCCCTTGTCTCTTTTTTTTACAGCGAGGACGCAACAGGGACGCCTTAAAGAAAATGACACAGAAAAAAACTATTATAGAGAATCACTTTCCTTAAATCCTGTTGTTTTCTTGTCTTCTCTGTTTCTAACTCCTGTTAGTATGCCCTTGCGTCTTAAATGATTACAACGCTTCACTTGAGGGGAAATAATTTAAAGATATAATTTATATGTGACCATCTTAATTGACACAATTCAATTTTCTAAATTATTTATTAAACAATGGTTATATTGATAATGGGAACAATTTTGTTTGTTTCATTCAATGTCTAATAAAGTGTTAATTGTTCATTAAATGATAGGAAAATCAGCTGAAATTCCTTGGACACATAACGAAGAAGTGTGGTTTGGACAAATTAATACTCATTAATTAAATGCTGAGAGCTTTATAAAACTATAATTAATAGCCGTTTTTTTTTCTTATTTTAATTTCTACAGGGTATCCCACAAAAACAGTAAATTAGGTACAGTTTAGTTAATTGCTGGAATATTTGTTACAGTTATTTGAAACAAAAACAAAGGATAGATATTTAGTAGCTTAAAACATAACAAAAAACAAATGTTAGTTATAGTGTTCAAACCAAAGAAATTTGGCAAAATTTCTTGGCGTTTTTTCAGTCCCCAGCTGGGGTGTTCTTTCTTAAAGAGAACAATCATCTCACGTTGAAAATGTAACAACTGCGGTCTCTAAGGACAAGAAATGGTTAAAGATTTTATATGTTAGTCAATTTTATTCATTCATATAGTAAAATATATAGTTAATTTTTTATAGGTTAGTTAATCTTTTTAGTTTATTCATATAGTAAAATATATAGTTAATTCTGTAAATGTCAATTTTTACTTCATTCATGTAGTAAAATAAATAGTTATTTTTTTATATGTTAGTGAATATTTTAATCATATAGTAAATGTAAAATGTCCTGTTTTTTTTGTGGGACACTCTGTACAATCGATACCGGATTTTACGAGCGTTAATGTTTTAAGCATTAATTTTTTAATACACTAGTCCATCTTATGTTTAGAGATAGTCACGTGGTGCCGTGGTGCTGTTTAATTCATTCACTCACTAAATGTTTATGAAGAATATGTGCTCTCCGGATATGAATATCTTTATTGTGTCGAGTGGCGGTGAATGAGTAGAGTGAGGGAGAATCACAGAGGTTAGGACTGCGCACACAGGAATCAACGGAGACAAATCCACGGTGAACCTCTACCCAGTTTCTCTGACCATATCAAGAATCGCGCCGATTTTATAACGTTTGGATACCTAGACAACTTCACGTGGATACGGCTTCTCCCGCTATGTCGCTTACGAAACTTCGTGTGACCACGCATCTTCCGGCATGTTCTCACGCAACTGCGTATGGCCACGCCTCTTCCGGCATGCGCCAACTATAAGCATTTCCTTCCTATCAGGACACCTATTATTCAAGGGTCAAGTCTCCTGTGCATCCTGTTTATTTTAGTCGGCGGATGCATTTCCTGTTTATTCTATCACCAGTTCCGATTTCCGTTCACACACTGATGCAGCGGAATTAAGGTCAAAGGTCTTTCCGCAACCGATATCTAACACCCCCTCTTTGTACACTCTTACAATAAATATAATTTAGTAAAGTTCTAATTTGAGTGGTTCTTGTATGATATAACGTTATATACAATCTATTAGAGCACAGGGAATATTTGAAATACATTTCTTCCATTGTCTTTCTTTCAAGTTTGTTTAAGACGTTAGTACATCACGAATATATTAAGGCCTCTGGGCGAATTAAAATTGGAAATATTCCCTCTTTCTACGCACCCTATTAAAGTATACTATTTCAGGATGACACTCGGTTATTTTCCAGAAATAAGAAACATCTTGAAGCAATGACCGAAAATTTTGAATGTACAGCAAGGACATCGCAATTGAAACAAATGCGTCAAGATGGTGATGCTCAAGGGAAGTCATGCAACAAGTGGAATCGATACAATGTGCATGAAGACTATAAGGGAATCAATAGCACGGAATTCTTGTAAATAACATGTAATTCTTGAATGTGACTTCATAAAGTAGGAAGGATTGGAAGAAAATGTATATGAAAGATATATCTAAAAAGGATAAGCGAAATACTTGAAATAAAATGAAGTAATATAGAGTCAATAGAATGAATGGCTCCCCACCCCCGTGGTGTGTTAAACACGACCATCCTTTACACCTTCTTGTTCTCAGCTTTTCTACGCAGTTTTGTGTCATGCGTGATACACACTTAGGAGATTATGTATCTTTCGATACATGACTGACGAGGCAGATTTTTCACGCAGTAAGTTACCATTTCTTTCTGCGGTAGACCAGTTGCCATACAAGGCTACAGAACACGGTCTGGCGGGGGGAGAAGAAGAGGTTTCATACCTTTCCCAAGGGTCAGTTATGTACAATGCGCTTAAGCGATCATGTATCTTTCGATACATGACTGACGAGGCAGATTTTTTTTCACAGTAGGTTGCCATTTCTTTCTGCGGTAGACCAGTTGTCATTCAAGGCTATAGAACCCAGTCTGTGGCAGAAGAGGATTCATACCTTCCCCAAGGGTATTAGCAAGTACCAATGGAATTCGACTGCAATTTGAACTCGGTTCTCCGATTCCTCAATCCGAGCCGTTATCCATTACTCCACCGTGACTACTGGTTTTCTACTGAAAATAAAGGATTATATTAAATTACTGCTGCTACAAATTTCGGTTCACTATGTAGAGCTAAGCGTTTTTTTCACCGTAATGTATCTTACTCATGTATACGTCGAGCATTCATCCATGCATCGAATAATTCCATTACATCTGATCTGAGGTTTTTGTCACAGATGCAGAAATTCTTGACAAAATCCAAAGAAGAATTTGCAATGTTATCGGCCCTGACCTGATATCTCGGTTTCAGTCACATTCTCACGGCTGTAATGTAACTTCCCTCTAAAAAAAACTCTTCACTGTAATTGTTCTCATGAGCTTTCCTCTTCGGCACCTTGAATTTACGAGTTTTACTGAAGAACGATATTGGCAGATATGTCCCATCATGTTACTGTTGAAAACGGTAGTTGTAACCGTAAGTTCTATGCTAGATGTTTCTTCTCAAGCACGTCTTGCATGTAGAATTGTCTTCCGTTTTTCTGTTTTCTTGTCAACTACGATCCTCAAAAATTTAAATGCAATGTCAATCGTTGTCTGTCTCCCTGAATGCCGTTCTTTTATCGCCGTATTTGTTTCTGTTACAATCATTAACTCATTGCGTCTTAGTTACGTTATCGCCTTGCTTGGGGTGAAATGATAAAACAAAATACGGAGAGAGCATAGAGTTTAATACGGATTGTTTAGCTACAAAGTTAACAATACAATTCCCCATCAATAATTCGTAAAACGTTCCACAGAACACGTAGGCGTAGTGATACAGAAGCCTGAAAGTATTCTTTGTGGGCTTTTATTGGCATTAAGCAGATATCACATGACATCTTGTTCTTCTGATCCTATCGCGGCGAAGATTATTTTTTATTTTGGCAACTATAACCTTCCATACTTAATACTGTAGGGATAAACACAGTGGTTCAAAATTCATGAACATTCGACTTATATTACTTGTAAACAAGAGATGCGGCTTCAAAGGCGACACTATTATCCAGGCCTTAAATATTTCATCTTGTGGCTTCCGATAACTATGGAAGGTTGCCAAGTAAAAGAAAATAGCAATTTACTGTGTCGATAATCTTTAGGCTGAGTCCATAGAAACGTAGGTGGCTGTATGTCTGCCCGAGTTCGTCTAGCGGGGGACGCGGCTTTCACTCTTTATCGTAGCAACAACCGGAGACCTGAGATTGCTTGTTGATAAGGCTAAGTGCGATGTTGATCAAATGCCGGCTCGCGACAGGAAAACCAAAACTTAACAACGTTCATTTAAAACTCCTTGCACTGAATGCACGCCTACACACGCATGCACACAAGTTATATATATATATATATATATATATATATATATATATATATATATATATGACTATGTGTGTGTGAGTGTGAGAGAGAGAGGGAGAGTGCTTAGATAGTGAATGTTCCTTAAGGCAATTGTTATTAAACGCAACGGAAAGTTTGTGCCGATTAATTTTATTGATCGATTTTTCCAAATTACTAATAATCATTCTTAAATATGGATGAAATTCTGTCAGAAATTTGCCAAAGTTCATTTCGGAAGAAATGAAATATGGTTCAAGCTTAAATCATCATCAGCGTAGATAGAGAAAAATGAGGCGATTCGTACAATTGATGAGTGTAGTGATGCGAGTAAAGTTTGTTGTAACGTAGACGAGATGTGGCGCGTATGCGTGTTCATATATATATATATATATATATATATATATATATATATATATATGTCATCCGCAGACAGACCGTTTCACTGTATCCCAGTTCATCAGTGTGGCTAGACGTCCGGTTGCTTCTAACTAGGATCGAAACCCGGCTACATTAAGGTCTGTGAGAGAATATACCCCTAAGACGTTGGCGCACGGTAGGTATGAAGGTGATTTTAAGCGTATTTACTTTTAGATAAACACGCCAGTAACCGAGAGAACTCGATTCGTTTTATTAGTAGCAGTAATAGTCACTGTTTATAAACTCACACTTTCTTCCTAGAGAGATCAACCGAAATAATTTTTCAGAACCATATATATTGTCATCCATAGACAGAATATTTTGCTCTGTCACAGCTCATCAGTGTGGCTTGACGTCCGGTTACCTCTAGCTAGGATCGAAACACGATGGATTGTCGTCAGTCGGAGAATCTACCCCTAAGCCGTTTGAAGTCGAATTTAAGCGTATTTATTTTTAGATAAACAAGCCAGTGACTGAGAGAACTCGATTCGTTTTATCGAAGAATATTGCATATTTATGTTTCTGTGTATGCGTTTCTGGGGGGTTTTGTGAGAAAGAGAGTGTGTGTGTATGCTTCAAGTGCATTAATATATGTGAGCGCTTGTGCATATTGTTAATATAAATTACATAAGTATATATATATATATATATATATATATATATATATATATATATATATATATATATATATAGGTGTCATATCTAGGTGTGCACATATATATGTGGGTGTGTGTATGGCAATGTGCTTGTATATGTACTAATGGTAACTAAAAAACTTTCGGCTCCAGTCACTTCATAAAATTTCTAAACATTAACTAAACATTTACTTTGCTTTTTATTTAATGATATGGAGACACACATTTTGCAGCGCCCCAAAATATATACGGATTAATGTATGACTGCATGCATATGCTAACTTGTATATTTGCCTAATGATACAAATAGATTAGTCTCTCCGTCCCGTCAGTAATGACGCCAATTGTTAAAAAGTTTCAATAGTGAGATGAAATGAAACAAAAGTCTTGAAACAATTGAGGTTCGATAAAGTAGAGATAAAGATTTCAAAACTAAAACAGAAGCCAATGAAGCGTTTAATTTAATCCGTTCTCTTTATAATTATTAGAATTTCAAAACGGTGAAATGAAAATATCCCTTGGAAAGAAAAGAATAGAAACGACATAAAATGCAAGGACAAAAGCTATTTCAAGATCACCTTGAAGCAAGATGATTACTTAATAGACAAGGTATCTGGGTGCCGCACATGAAAGGATTGAACAAATAAGACTGCAATCTAAGAAACGTAGGAGTAAAGGAACTGATTATTTAAACGGTTTATTTTGCACGTTAAATAATTTTGTCTAAATGCAGATATATATTTTATCCGTTTATATTATTAAAACGATTAAGTAATCATTCATAAAAATTACTAACTTAATTTTATTTTCCTCCCTTCCCACTTCAGATGGGGCAGGAAATATATAAATTAATAAACTTTGATAATTTTTATATGATTTGATGCACATAATAATTATTTTATTTACGACTTTGATATGGTAATAAAAGTGAACTGATGTGGACTTTGAGTGATCTGAATAAGAGATAATCATTTCTGAAATAGGGTATTTAAAATTTGATGGATTTTGAAAGTCCTCCGTTGCTGATTGATTTAAAAGCATGTTAACGGTGTTCCAAATACTGTGGGAAGGTATATATTTTTATTAAGATTTTCCAAAGAGATAACTTTACACTGTTAAGAAACAAGTATGTCTACTCAAAAAACTTGTATCCACTAAATATAAAATTTAAAATTATACACACATACAAGCGCACACATATTATACACACATACAAGCGCACACATATTATATATGCATCCTTTTTTTTTTGCAAATAAAAACATAGGAAAAGAGAAATAGGTAAGACAACAGAGGGAGAGACAACGAGAAACTGTTCGAGGTTAAAAGAAAGAGAAATAGAGAATAATGGATGTGGTACATTTCAGCCACTATTTAGAGTAATTGATGTCATCCCGGGAAATGGATTCGACGTATGTGTTCTGGGAGAAAAGTTATTTGTCGCCGGATTAAATAGGGGCTAAAATATTTCTTTTCTTTTGCGTCGTCTTTAAATAGAGCATCAAGTTTTGTGCTTCAAGTAAGAATCGAATTCACTACGTTTCAGCTGATCGATTTTATAGCCTTCGTCGTATGGCGGGAAATTTTTCAGGTCATATTAAAGGTAGTGGAAGCACCTTGATTAAATGAGACACTGTCCGTCCTTTTCGTCGTCGGTAGCGGCATCCGCTTGCATCCGGGCACTGAGATCGTCATCCTCCCTTCCCATCCACTTTATTCTCTTTCTTCATCTTGGTGGCGGTAGCGGAGGTGTCTGTGAATCAATGAGATTTTGACGAGGCCATTCGCGTGAATTTGATTTTGGTGAAGAAAGCTGTGCGACGGTGAATCGCACACACTTGAACAGAAACGGCTCAAATGGATTGAGCATCGTCCTCTCGCATGCTTAGTCTGCCAAGGTCCGCTTTAGTTACGCTAGCCCGATTGGCGCTGCTCTCTTCCGCCGAATTGGCCGTTGAGATTGTGTTGATCTTTGCCTATTTCACTGTTGGAGTTTTGGGGTTTTGATCGAGTTTTGTCTAGTCCCTTCTCCTCGACGTTACGGATATGATGGACCTACAGGAGTTTAAAATCCAGGCGACTACGCTCTTGGAGTCACTGGGACACGCTAGCCCTCTAGCATGACAAAGAACGACCCTATATATTTTACAGTGTATATCAGAGTGAACAGTTCCTTATCAAATATAACACTTTGATGGATTATTAGCTTGATGACAATAATAGAAAGAATAAATAAATGGATAAGAATAAAAGTATAAAATTATTATTTAATATATCAGATCATTTTTAAATTATTTGACAGGTAAATAATAAAGGAAGACATTTACGGCTGAACACAGTAAAAATAAATAAAATAAACAAGACAAGATTAGTTTACGGCTCGAAACGTTTTTTCTACAAATGTGAAAATACGCCCTCGTCTATAAAAAATGTTATCTTCCTACAGTTAATAAATAAAAAACAAAAGAATATTATCGGCAAATGTTTGCTGTCCTTTTATACATGTGAAAAGAGATATGATTAAAAGAATAGAGGTAAAATTGATTGATTAATTGTCCAGTTATATTTTACGGCTTATCAACACTTTCAAGGTTATTTAAAGCCAGAAAATATTTTTTATATTTTTGTACATTTTTTTTTTTTTGAGTTAATAATAATTTAGTGAAACAAGTTTTACTAATTAATCCCTAGGTTGAGGAGAAGTGGCTTCATATATTTCCCAAGGGTATTTGCGCTTAAGTGAATGTAACAAATCCAACTAGAGTTAGACCCGGCTCTCCGATTAACAATTCCAAACTATCGAATACGTGAGAGACGCCCGAGAACAGTTTTCTTTTTAGGCTTTAATGGCATTAAGCAGATATCACTTGGCATTTCGTTCTTCTGATCCTACCGTGGCGAAGATTAATTTTATTTTGGCAACTATGACCTACCGTAGTTAACGCTGTTGGGATAAACACAGTGGTTCAAAATTCATGAACATTCGACTTATATTACTTGTAAACAAGAGATGCGGCTTCAAAGTCGACACTATTATCCAGGCTTTAAATATTTCATCTTGTGGCCTCCGATAACTATGGAAAGTTGCCAAGTAAAAGAAAATAGTAATTTACTGTATCGATAATCTTTAAGTTGAGTCCATAGAAACGTAGGTGGCTGTATGTCTGCCCTAGTTTCTCTGGCTAGTTTGTGTTTGAATGTGAGTGCTTAGGTCGCAAATGTTCTTTAAGGCAAATGTTATTAAAGACAATAGATATTTTGTGTCTCGAATAATTTTCTTGATTGATTTTTTCAAATTAGGAATAATCCTCAGATAAGGAAGAAATTCCGTCAGAAATTCTCTAAAGATCATTTCGGAAGAAATGAAGTATGGTTCAAGCTTTCGACTTTCTAAAGTCGTCATCATCAGGATAAGTAGATAAATAGAACTGGTCAGTGAGGTGACGTGGGTGGAGCAGAATATGCATATATAAACGAAGAATTAATAATATTCAAATACGAATCTACAGAATTTAATAATTTTTACTTATTTATTATTTTTCTTTCAAATTGAAAGAAATTAATTACAAAGATACTCTGCGAATGACTTCACACAAAATTTTTCGTGTATCATATTTTTCAATACAACAGAATGAATTTCGTTAGTATATCATATATATTCCAGCAGTCAGTCGCATGAAAGCAAGAGACGAAGTTGGATGTGTCTGTTGATGCATGTAAACAAACTATCGCTAAGCCGGGTTTTTTTTTTTTGCAATATTATATAATCGAATAAATATGAGTAAGATGTGAGTAATTAACTGTGAAAATTTCAGTTTCGTTTGTGTGACAAACAATCGAACAAACACCCTGGTCAAAGGTTCACTGAAAGAATAGTTAACGGACAAGAATTAATCATATTTATAATAACATAGTAGGCCCCGGGTGAATCTAAAATTTACATTTTTTTAATCGCATGCTGATTGGCTATATTTTTAAGGAAGAAAAATATTGTTGATCCTATTCTGAATTTTATATATATATATATATATATATATATATATATATATATGTTTGAATAAAAGACAGACCACGTTAAGATTCCATCTTTTGGAAGTAAAGTCTGAGGATCCAGAACCCTGTTAAAGGGGTTATGGTGAAATAGCTTATTACATGGAATCTTAACGTGGTCTCTCTTTTATTCAAACATATATGCTCTGAATTTTACATTGAGCTCTCTGGATATCATCCTCCTCAGGTCTACCCATACGGATTACCTAAATTTGAATAAACTATATATATATATATATATATATATATATATATATATATATATACTTTTGGGTGTTGAAAAACTTCTCCCGCGCGATCCATTGACAAAAATATCCAAACAATAGTTTTTTTTTCTTTTCTTTTCTCTTAGTGGGAACAGGAGGGGACATTTTAGATGGACATAAATTTCGTACCTCCCACCATATATATATATATATATATATATATATATATATATATATATATATATATATATATATATATATGTTTGTATGTATGTAAGTATGCCTGTATGCATATATGAGTTTATGTTTGCATATATTATACTATATATAATATATTATAAATATAATAGTGTATCCGTCAAAATGATGGTGATTGCTAGAAAGTGTTAACAGTGAGATGTAATTGAAACAATGTATAGAGCAGAGATGAAGAATAAAGTGGAGATGAAAAATTTCACAATTAAAGCAGAGGCCAATGAACAACCGTTTAATTAATCCGTTCTCGTTATATTTTTTTAGATTTTCAATGATTTATTGATTATTTCTGGTAGTATAGAAATCGCTTTTTGCTCAATACGTTTTCATTTTAAAACAATTATGTGTTTAATATAATAATGAAATAACAATGAAATGGAAATATCTCTCGAAAGAAAATGATAAGCAACGAAACGGGAAAAACGGCAACTGCATAGCCTATTTCAAAACTACGTTGAAGCAAGGTGATCACTTAATAGACAAGGTATCTGAGTGCCGCACATGGAAGGCTTGAACAAATAAGACTGCAATCTAAGAAACGTAGGAATAAAGGAACTGATTATTTAAACGGTTAATTTTGCACGTTAAATAATTTTGTCCAAATTCAGATATATATTTTATTTGTTTACATTATTAAAACAATTACGGTAAGTAGTCATTCATAAATTTACTAACTTAAGTATATTACCCACCTTTCCCACTACAAATAAGACAGGAATTATGTAAATAAATACACATTGATAATTATTATATAGTTTGATGCGTATAATAATTACTTTGATACATATATGAAAGTTAACTGATGCGGACTTCAAGTGATCTGAACAAGCGATGATCATTTATGAACTAGAGTATTTTAAAGTTACTTGCTTTTGAAAGTCTTCTGTGGCTGAGCAATCTAAAAGCACGTTGGATTTAATGGCGGTACGAATATTGTGGAAAGGCATGTATTTTTATCATGATTTTCGAATGCAAATACTGGTTAATGAAGTTTATACTGTTGAAAAAAAAGCAGTTATAACTACACAAAATCTTGTAGCCACTAAATATATAAATTAAAGTAATAAACACATTAAAACGCACACACAAACACTTACCCATGCATGCTGTTTTCTTTTTCTTTTTCTTTTTTCGCAACTAAAAAGCATTGGAAAATAGAGATAGATAGGGAGACAGAGGAAGAGACAGCGAGAGAAACGGAGAGAATAATAGAGAAATAGAGAGAGGGATAGAGATGGTATATTTCAGACTTGCTTTAGAGTAATTATTATCATCTCAGAAAATAGATTCGACGTATGAGTTCTGGGAGAAAAAATTATTAGTCGCTGCATGAAATAGGCACGAACATATTTCGTTTCCTTTAGCGAAATCTTTAACTACAGCATAAGCTTTGTGCTTCAAGTGAAAATCAAATTCACTACGTTTCGGCCGATCGATTTTATAGCCTTCTTGTACAGGCATATTTCAGGTCATATAAAAGATGGTGGAGATACCTTGATTAAATGAGACGCTGACCATCCCTTAAGATATGTGAAAATATAGCGTAACCAGAAATATTTGTAAAAAAGAATATAAATAAAATTGACTGATTAATTCTTAATTCATTTTCTACAGCTTATTTAAAATCAGAAAATATTTTTTAGATTTTCGTTAATTTTTTCTTAAAATAATAATAATTTAGTGATAAAAGCCATACTAATTGTTATGGTCCAGGTTCCTTGTACCATGGTGATGGTCCAAGGTTAGAACCAATGAAAGAATAACACGAACAGAGGTATGGGATACAAAGATATATTACAACAGAAATATAACACAAAGAAGTAGAAGTATTAGTAATGACTATCAGATTTGGTTAGAGTGAACTATGTTGTATCGACAAGTATCACTATTCCAATGACCTTACAATATGCTCTCAATTATCTCTCCTCGTCTTACAATCTCCACATACCTCTTGACAGGCGCAGTATTTATAATGTCAGGAATATCCCATTATTATTATGGGTAAGTTCCCATAACACTAATTAACCCATAGTTGGGGGGAGTAAGGTGGATTCATACCTTTCCCAATGGTATGTGATCGTAAGTGTATATAAGGAATCCAACTGGAATTAGAACTCGGCTTTTCGATTAACAATTACGAGCCGTTATCCATTACACTACCCATACATCCAAACTTATAGCACCTGGTATTCCTAAGTGGTCACCCATCTAGGTACTACACAGGCTCGGTGATCGTATAATGGTGGTGTGAGCTTGTGTGGGCGAGTGGTGTAATGGATAATGGCTCAGAACTGGAAATTGGAGAACCGAGTTCCAATTCCATTCGGGTTCGTTATATTTCCTTAAGCCCAAATACCCCTGGGAAAGGTACGAACCAACCTCTTCTCCTGCTGCTGTGGGGTGATTCGCAGAATTGTATTAGTAAATCATTATCACTGCCAATAAAATTCTTACAATTTAAAAACAGTTTCTGACTTTAAATAACCCGCAAATGTTTGGTAATAGAAATCGATTAATCTTGCAATTTTGAATTGAGCACTTTACTCAATCTATACGCGGCTAGAATGTTCTCATTGAATTTTCTATGCTTATAGGGTATTTCATATTTATTAATACTCATCAACCTATTCACCTTATTCGCTTGCAGTTGTTTTTATCAGTAAACAAGTTTATTTGACTTTTCAGAACTACCAGAGACACATAATAATTAATTGCACATTAAAGCGGTAGTTTCATGGTCATTGTGAGTTCAATTCCGAAAGATGTCGGTTGTTGTTGAGTGGGGCGTACCTCTGTAGCGAATGCACTCAGCATATTTTGTCCACGCTTGAAAAAAATCATAAATAAAATAAAAGTTAATTAAGCTACGAAGGCCAACTACGAAAAGTCATTTAAATTTAACCATGAATCTAGTTTTAAGTTGCGAATGTCATACGAATTCATCTTGTTTTCCTGTTTTACAGTTTTCCTATCGCCATATTTGATGCAATAATATTCGAATCATTCAGATGTTAGATATATGAATTTCTTTTTACTAATATTTATTTTATTTTATCGCTAGTGTTTTTTGCAACTGCATGATCATCATTCTATGATTGGTAATTTAGGAAATAAGAGGAAAATACTAATACATACTTAATAATGCATTTAGTATGGCCTGACTTAGAGTCACAGTAATTAGGTACCCAAGTATGATTGATTTCTTTTCATGGGCATGATTAGTTTAATAACAGGACCAGGTCATCTGCATTTTGCCTACTAAATAATACTACGGATAATAATACAGAAATTTCATTTAAATAGTCCAGAAAACTCAACAACGGATATTTATCTTTTGATTTTATGAGGCGCTAATAACTTTTATTACATCATGAAAAAAATATACAGTCAGTTTTCGATACAAAACATGTTGATACATTTTTAAAGCATTCATCTCAGCTGAGTGTCTCCATTCAACTTGGTCTATTATTTATCTGACTAATTATTTCTCCTTTCAAACACTCAGAATTTATAGATCTGTTTCCCTGAGTGGCAGGTTTAACGATCGGTTCTATACAGCATGTTCCTCGCTTAACGACATACCAGTTTAACGACCCCGGTCTTACGACCAGATTTAAAATCCCATAAAAGAAGAAAAGAAAGTTCAACCAACTGGTATTGTACGTTGTATGAAAACTGATCGGTGACATATTCTCTTTTTCAAAATGAGTCAATATAAATAAAATGAATTAATAAAATAAAAAAAAAAATACCTTTACTGGATTTGCAATATGCAAACCGTATTTATGTACGGAATATAAATTTGGTTTTCGAATTTATTTATTAAATTTACTGTTCAGTACACTATTGTATTGTGTACATATTTAGAATTCTTTTTTTATTTAATTCATTCCAGCATGACGATAATCACAGAAAGAAGCAAGAAACTACTGAGTGTGAAAGAGAATCAAAAGGGCTTTAGAAAGGACCAGAAATCCAATCCTAATATCAAGGGATAAACCTCTAATCCGGTTCAAAAGACTGGAGAGAATATGAACTAGACGATGGTGAATCTAAATGTTACAAATGACCCAGACGGGACATTAAAGCAATTTGAAGTTAGTTAAAACAAACCCATTAAATATATTATGCTTGAAATAGCGTTAATATTACTCTTCCTTTAGAGACGGAACCTGGTCGTTAAGGGAAGAGTGACTGAATAACGTTTATCCATCGAAATAAATACTTTTACTTACATTTTTCAAATCCAAATATACATTTTCTTTTCAATTACATATTTGGCATTCACTGCCCCTGTCACGCCGGAACAAGTAAGAGTTAATATCCGGTGATTTTGAATACCAGAAAACTTGGTTTCCCGACCTTGATAGAACTTTAAAACAATGAGAGAGAAATTTAGTACGAACATACGCTCTCTTGTGGTGATCAGACGCCATTGACAGAAGTAGTGTAAAGCATTGCAGTCATATTGATCATGACAATTCTCCTGTGTATTATTCATATCTGACGCAACTTTATTTTTTCGTTTTGGCAAAATATCTCATCAGCCATGTTTGACAGCCTGTTCCAGTACAGTATTCACTCACTGCGACTTCTGGCCCTTTCCAAAGCCTCAACTGTCGTTAACTTTATTGGCGGCATTGATGCAGATAGCGCTCTGGAAGTTCTTGACAATCATTTTTCCCCTGATTAGTTCTTTATCGAAGAAACTTCCGTGTGGACGCTTTTCTGAACATTACAATCTAAACGTCTTCAAGTCAAGTGTCAATCTCTATTTATCCTCATTCTCATCTTATTTATTTCCTTCTTCTTCTTACATCCATATCACCCATCTCATTAGGTAATCCTCTACCACGAGTTGCTCTTGAGCCTTGTTTCGTGTGAATTTTAATAATAATAATAAAAAAGTGAAACACCGGATGAATATATTATTTCTGACTTAGATATATTAATCATTTCATCCCAAGCATATCAACAAAGCCACTAACACCAATTGGATTACTAAGTGTTAAAGAATGAGAAAAACAGTATTAAACCTTCGAGCTCTGATAGTGGTAGAGAAAAATGACGTAATACCCAGCCACCGGTTGAACAGTAGCAGAGAAAAATGACTTAATGTGCAGCCACCGGTTGAACGGTGGGTAAACACTTTTAACTATTTTTATATTTATCGTGAAACATTACATATCAATCTTTTGCGAATTTTGACTCAGGGGCTCAGGCAGAAGGTTAAAATTGTTTAAAGCATTAAGGAGAGAGGACAATAAAAGAACAGAAATTAAGAAGACAAAATAATGATTGACATTTCATATAAGTTTTGAAACTTCAAACTTGACTGGAAAACAAGAAGCCGAAAGAGATTTTCACAAGCGAGAAGTGCGATAGAAAAAAATGCTAGCATAGAAATTATAGTTATTTTGCCACCAATCTAGTACTGTGCTTTAAGTAAGTCTAGGTACTATAGAAGAGAGTTCATCAGAACAATTACAAGTATTGAAAGTATTTATAGAAAAGTCCCAGGGAAGATACATTTCGGAGGTGAGAAAGTGACTAAAGCAAAGATGCCAGGTCAGGATGAGCGACATGCAAATTCTTCTTTAGATTTTATCAAGGACTAGCAGCATGGCCCGTTGTTGCCCGCGCTTGATTCAAAAATCGTACGACTCATACAGCAATCACTATCACTTGACTTAAAATATTTTTGCCCTTCCTTGCCTTTAAAGGAGTGCCCTTTGCCGTGCTGAAGTTGCTACATGCATTACTTCTTGCCTATCTCACACTGCAAATTTTTTCTAAGCTCTATACTAAACATTAAATCTGTTACGAAAAAAAGAACTAAACAAAATGAACACAAAACAATCAGCTTTAAAAAAGGATTCGTAACTGGAAAAACCGAATGAAGAAAGAATGTTAACAACAAATACTTTTTCACACCCAAACCGAGTTCTGCGGAATCAGAATCAACGTTGAGTTTAAGCAAGCGAATGAGCCCATTAGAGTAAAGTGCCATGCAGATTTAAATTTTTCGCACATGTGACGAATGCAGCTATCGATCTTTTTTGCATGCTAGCATGCTAGTTAACATTCGTGTCAGTCAGCTGTTGGCTCTCACGCTGGCCAATAGAATCTTCCTGCCTATTCGTCGCAGCCAGCTATTGGCTCTCACTCTGGCCAGTACAAAATGGCCGCAAACTACATGAAAACTTCCGTAGAAGCATGAAAAAATCGATTATACACACACACATCCTGCCTTTTATAGATAAAGATCATTAAATACACAGCAGGAACATAATACTATATGTGACAGCAATATTGTAAGCATGGACGAATGGTAGACTTGGAAATATTTAAGATAGATTCGGTCGAGAAAAATTGCTTAAGGGGACTGATGTTGGGATTGGTAAACGTTAGTCTATCAGAAAAATGTAGCGATCATTTGAGTTCTGTTGAAAGTGTTTGCAGTGTTTTTGAAGGAAAAAAAATCTCCATAAATTAAGATTTACTAAGACAAAAAAATTATGTAGATTTGCATTATAGAAAATATTTTAACAATTAATCAGTTTCAGACAAGATAAAACCCATTTTTATTAAAATTATTTATAAGATATCATATCCCTACTGTAAGGATATCAACTTAAAATAAAATTTAATAAACTTGTAATTCATAGAGAAAGATAAGATTGACACAGCAATTAAGACATATACGAGATCATGAACCTGAATAGCCTCAGCCTTTAAACTTGTATATTTATTAAGTTATTAAAATGTTTATACACTTCAATTCACAGACTTTAGAACGGTGTTATTTTTCACTTACATATCCGCGCGTATTTTTGTGTTCACTGATAAATCTACACAAAAGATATAAATATAACGAAAAACTTATCAAATAGTCTGAGTAGCAGTCGGAATAACACTTCCATTCGAAATAGTAAGAAGTGTCATTAGCTTCGTGTCTAGTCCATTCATCAAAGAAAAACGTTAAGATTATGACTTAAGATTAAAAGCAAAAAGCAGCAATTTTTATAAAATACTTCAACATTTTCTACAATATTAAAAAAACAAACAAAAAACCCCCAAAAACTTTTGATTTAATCTTTATCTATTTCCATTTCGTTTTCTCTATGGATAAGTTAAATATTTATACACGGCAAAATTTTCGATTCCTAGCCTTCTACATGTTTAATAATAAATAAAAAATAATAACTAAATTTCAAAGAGCGTTAAACTAAATACTAAGGGAATCTGATAGATATCATACAGCACTGATTGGCCTTCAATGAAATTCAAGTCTCAAAGTGGACCAAGCCATTTCAATAAGTTCCTGTAACAAGCAACAGTATATAATGAAATATAAAACAACGTGTTCGTTTGATTCACTTAAGCACAAATAAGTCTGGGAAAGGTATGAATCCATCTCTTCTTCCCCCAGCTATGGGTTGAATAGCAGGAGATACTGGGTTCTCCACATCACTTATAACATTCAAATAATAATACATTTTTTTTTTATTTAGAGATATATAGAGCTGAAGAATGCTAAAAAATATTTACGATTTATTACTTATGAAAAATTATAATTTTTAATTTTGGAGTCAATAATAAAAGCACAATACAAACTCTCCACATCACTTATGACATTCAAGATTGTTCCTCTGAAAATAATGACTAAAAAAGAAGGACGTCTTATTTAGGATATACGATCACAACCCTAACCCGTAAACTCACCGGTTGTATTGCCAACCAAGTCGCAATATGATACAGAAACACACACACACACAGAAACAAAAAAGAAAAAACATTAATCTGCAAAGGGTTAAATGCAATGTCAATCACTATCTACTGTCCTTCTGATTACTCTTTTCTCTTTCCGCTCATTAATATTTCTGTTTCTAAATGTTCCACGCTCAGTAACCCCTTGTGGCTTTCAGAACTGCAGTCAAATGGAAACAGCGAATAATCTACAGAATATAATTTGCGTAAAGGCGTAGCAGAGAAGATGCAAAGATGTTAGGGTAAAGACACAAACATACTTAGAGCTATAAAGAATCACACACAGGATCAATCAGAACAGAATTTAAAAAAAAAAAAAATATGCAAGACCCACCACTTTGTTTATCTTCGTTTAATAAATTATGTTTAAATGAATCTTTTTAACTAAAACCCTCTCTCTCTCTCTCTCTCGTTATATATATATATATATATATATATATATATAATAATAATCTCATAAATATAAGTAATTATTCGCACGGAAAAAAAACTTAGGTGTATTGGCTTGTAAATGAACAAACCAATACCCAACGAAAAATAAGGAATAAAAAAGAAAGAACAAAGAACATGTAATTCAGGCGAAAACTAGAATCCAAATCAGAAAAGAAACCTCCGACAATAAATAAAATTAAGCAAAGTCTCAATACACTAAGTAGAGTTAATAAAAATATATATAAAATTGGTTATATTATATATATATATATATATATATAAACCTGTAGCCTCTATCGGTGTGTTTGTTCTTCATAGGGTTTTGGAGAAAGACCCACAAAACGATATAACATATTTATTCTGACACTACATTACCCACATTACTTGGATAAGTATATTTATTTTGATCAAAGGGGATCACAGGGGGCACAAAACCTAACTCAATTTTCCCTCTTTGGTATAAATTAAATATAAATTTGAACATGCGAACTAGGGTACTTGGATAAGTATATTTCATTATGATCAAAAGGAGTCCCATGGGGCACAAATCCCCAAAAGAAAATATTTTCCCTTTAAATTAAGTTTAAATTTGAACAAAGGAATAACTCCTATCCAAAATATAGGAGAAAGCCAGAAGATGGAGGTCACATCGGCAAGATCATTGAGCAGTTTTGAAATACATAATTTTTCTCCACAAATTATAACAATGATATAAAATCAATCAACATTTACTTAGAAAAATGTGTGATACCCAGCAAGGCGCGTGTAATTCGGCTAGTACGATTATAAGCTTACGGAAATTACAATTACGGTGGGACAACGTCTTCTGAATTAAAATGATACTATCAGTAGCTCAAGTTAACGAATATGTAACGGGGTATTTTTAAAAAAATCTTTTCGGGCAAAAAGCTGTGCCTCATATACTATGTAATACATGAAATGAAATATTGAGAACTTTAATTAAGGTCCTGTGTCCTGTGTTATAAACATATCTTCATAATATCAAAGTATACAAATATTGGCAAATATGCGTACTTCGCTGCCATATAATAGTTAGCAAGCTCGTCTCGCTAGATCAATTACGACTGAGTCGTGAGGTTTTTCCTCAATGGCTATTCCATACGTTCGGTCTTATGCCTATTAGTAAAGCACTATAGAGTTTTTTTTTTAAATCGTCCCAGCTCATTCTCAGAGTACAACTTGTATTTTTTTTTTTATTTCAAAACTCATTTTTTGTACAATAAAAGCCAGTGTATTTTCACTAAGAGAGATATTTTTGATACAACCAATTTTCTTGCAGAAGAAGAGATGCGAATCAACAGAGATGCGGTTCGACGGGAGAATGCTGAGTATACGGTCATTTTTTTCAGCATAGCTTAGATGCGGCACAAGACCAAAAAGTAGGGGACATCCAGTGGGGATCGAATTCACTACTCAGCGAGACAAGCTTGTTAACCATTACACCACGTCGAATTGTCCAAGGATGCTGATTACATGAAGTGAATATTTGGATTAGTTTTGGAACACTATATAAAGGTTTATTGCATGTATGCATGCTTGTGTATCAACCCGCTGGTATTTAAATCGTCATCATCATCATCATCACCATTATCATCGTCATCGCCACCAACCAACCAAACAATGAGCCGCTACCACCACCGGGGTGATCCGTAGGTTGGTTGCGGAGCGGGCTGGCTTATATCTCGGAGTTGGTCATCATGATCATCATCCATCCATCATCATATCTCAGTTTAGTGTCTTTGTGAATGATGATGATCATCATCACCGCCCCCAAAAAAACCGCCACAGCCGCTACCACCACCATCGTCAGTCCTATGATCGCGTGTGGTCGTAGGTTGGTTGCGGAGCTGGACGCGTGATCATCTCCGTCCATATTTCCTAGTTGAGTGTCTCTGGTAATGATCATCAATCATGATCATCATGATTATCTCCGCACCAACACGACCACCACCACCACCATCGTCATTCCACTGACAGGGTATGGTCGTATTTTCGCTGAAGAGCGGGTCGCGTGATCAACTCCGACCATATTTCTCAGTTGAGTGTCTCTGTGAATGGTCATCCAGTCTACTCAGTGATGATGACAGTCCCTTCCCTTTCTGCCTGTCCCTTCTTCTTTTGCCTGAGCTGGGATCTTGCAGGATGATAGTGAAAAGATTGTTTCGCTCATATTACATGCCCATAACGTTTCAATTTTCTCTTCTTCAATGTGGTTACGACGACTTCCAATGGACCTCCTTCTTGTTTCATAGTGTCTCGCACTGCATCAATTATGATGTGGTCTACCTGCGAGATGTCCCGGATCGTTCTGTAGCATTTCATTAATGCTTAGATACTTCGTTGTAATTCTGCTTTTAATCTCCAAGATAAGCAGGCGTATAGAAAGGTTGGGAAGCGCTTATTGTTCTAAATTTCGATTTCCGAAAATAGACATCTAATTCTCAACAGCATGGAACCAATATTTTCACACGATCTTGGTATTTTCTCTTGTCAATCATTTCTTTAATATCATATAATTCACAAGTAGAAACCCGGTCGCTTTTCGTGGTTGGCTGAGATTTCAAACTTGGATATTCTGGGTTTCAATCGATCACGCCATAACCGTTCGGAAAATTAAAAGAAGTGGCTTAATTTGCATTTCTAGGCGGATGTGAACAGGAGAGGATGGATCTTCCCAAAATGTATTATTTATGAAGTTTTCTCGAATATCTTTCAAGAAAATTTGACTCTAAACAAATACCTGAAAATCCGTAGCACTTTTAGTCTGTCCCTGTCTCTCTTTCTCTCACTCTTTTTATACACACACACGCACACGCACACATATATATATATGTGTGTGTGTGTGTGTATTATTTCACCCCATGTAAGGCCGTGCAGCCACTAAGACAATGAGTGTGAAAAATAAGAAAAAAGAGACACATTATTAAAGAGTGAGAAGAATAAAAGAGGATTAAACAAGAAGGCACTAGAAAACGATTGATATTGCATTTAAATTTTTAAAGATCAAAGTTGGCAGGTAGAGAGTACCTTGAGGGAGAAGACCGAAAGAAGAAATTGTTAGCATAAAATCTATGGTTTCATCTAGTCTGTTCAACGCTAAATTGATGAGACCTTGTAGAAAGTTCATACGAAAAATTACCCTGAAACTATTTCAAGAAAAGGAACAGGGAAGCTACATTACGGCGTTGAAGTGACTGAGGCCGAGATGCCAGGTCAGGACCAATATAGTCTACTTTGGATTTTAACAAAAATTCTAAATATATAGCCGAAACACGGGTCGTGACGGCAACATTCAAAAATGGACAAATGGTAAACATTTTCTGGAGAAAAAAATGGACAAATGTCATGTGAAGTTCTTTTTCTTTTCTATTCGTCCTCGGGACATAGAATATCAGATTCTATCTCTGGAGCCCTCCATTTTCCTCATTATGTGTCCAGAGGAACTGTCACCCAATTGCTTAAAGCCCTAAGTATATGTATACGTATCCCTTGTCGCTCTTTCCTCCTTGTTTTCACCAGGCATCCTTCCTCATTATATGTAGGACCTCATCTTTTGTTAATACGCCCGGTCCTTGTTTATCCTCTAGGACCTCATCCGGTCGGTCCAGAACTTAGCATCCTCCGTCACCTCCAGTCTCTTCTTCATCTTTGAGGAAATCGTCCAACATTTGCTGCCGTAAAGAAGGACATATATCACGTAACAGCTCAGTATTCTTTTCTTCGTTAAAAAAAAGAAATCTTCCTCTACTCTGCCCAGTTTTTGGAATGTGTTCTTGGCCATCCCAATACGTCTACAGATCTCAGTATTGCATTTACCGTCCTCTGTCAAAACGCCCCACTCCATATATTTAAGCTGCTGAATCTGCTTGATTCCAGTGTTCCCGACCTGCAAATCGCATTTCGAGCACATCCGTTTACTGATGACCATGCATTCTGTTTTCTTATAGTTTATGCTACTACTTATAATTTGACAGGTTATTCGATGGTGAAATGCAATAATAAAATGAAGAGCTTGATTAGAATTAATGATGAATGATGAATGAAAGAATCATAAGAATTCAAACGCTTCATAATGTTATATGGGCCTGTCTACGTAATGTTTAGAAGGTCTGATTGAATTCCTGGGATGGGGAGTTATCTTTATTTTCTATTTGTTATTATCACGTTTCAACTGTTTTGGCCTCTGAACTTTTTCAGGTGTCTGTTGATTATGGTCACTTTCAAGGAATTTCTTGTACGGAGGGGTCAGCCTCGTCCTTCTGAATAATAAGAATATTCGAGGCTTGACGGTTTCGACAGCAGGTTTGGAAATAAACATTGGGAGTCATTAACTGATAAAGCAAGAGAAAAAAGACACCCTCGGCAACAGATCGAATGACAGCAGGAAGCATGCAATAAGTAGCCTAGTTTTACGCTTCCAATTCTAGATTTAGGATTGTCCCATGTGACAATAGCTTAATAGATTAAAACATTGGTAATATAGTAATTATGAGTCCAAATCCTGAGTCGGTTTCGACTAATCAGAGGATTAACTAAATATTTTCAATAACATTTTACCCTCATAGATTAAGTAAAATCAAAAATATATGAATATATATATATATATGCAATATATATATATATCCAATATATATATATATATATATATAAATTATAGTAAAAAAGGAAGAACAGTAAGATATATAATCCGGTGTTCTTATTGATATTTTTATTTTTACAAAACAGTTCTCAATCTAAAGTTATAGAGCATAAATATTATAAATTAACTGATTTAAAAATATAGTTTAATATAAGTTATTCCAAATTTCGCTTGAAAATGAAACAGAACTAATGTTTTTAATTTGATGTAATTGAATTTGAAGTTTTTGTTTTCTGATTATGAAACATGGTAATTCCTGTGTAGCAATGAAACCACATTTTTAAATCAGAAAATTTATAATATACAGGGTGTCCATAAAGTTCGTGTGTACTTAAAAAATTATACCTTTATTTGTATTTGCGATAGAAATAATCTGTAAAAATGTTTAATGCACCTAGTTTTAAGTATAGCTAAAATAACTAATGTGATTTCAGGCATTACTTTAAATCAGTTGGCAAATGTTTTCCGTGAACTGCCAAAATCGTATTAACTTTTGTATTGCTAATGATGGAGGACATGTGGATAATTAAATAAAATGTCAATAAAACTTTAAGAAATATAGATTTACTTCTTTCTAATCCTTTTTACGAATTATTTCTATCGCAAATACAAATAAAGTTATAATTTTTTTAAAGTGCGCACGAACTTTATCGACATCCTTTATATATATATATATATATACACATATATATATATATACATATATATATATATATATATGTGTGTGTGTGTGTGTGTGTCTGTGTATGTGTGTGTATGTGTGTGTGTGTGTTTGTGTGTGGGGGGGCATGCATGTATACATTATAACTTAAAGTTTATTTTACCGGCCTGAATATTTGAGGATTTGATTAATAAATAGACAAATACATTACTTCTTGAGAAATGTGTTTGTTTACTTTAAAATAAAAAAAAAACGAAACTGGGTAGATATGAATGCTTCGAGAGTCTTAGAAAGATTTGCGTTTATAAGGCACTATTCGACTTTATCTGATCACTGACACTCTTCCTGACTGCGTCTGTCTAGAGCATGTCGAAAGTAACGATGATTTCTTCCGCAAATGGAGACGCAACTTCGTGTCCTACAGGAGAGCGTATGTTTTCTCTTTAATAAAACTTCTCGAATATTCTTCCCGGTAGAAATAAATAAATAAATATGCTGTTTAATAATAAATTAACGGAGCTACTCAAATAAGGATACCCAATGAAAAAAGATTCGTTAAGTGATAAGATCTCTCGGATTATTAAAAAAAAAAAAATATGATGACTTCTTTAAAAATGTTTTATTTCCAGTAGAATATGAAACTGGGAAGATATGAATGTTTCAAGATTCTGAGAAGGATCTAACGAAGGTTTCTCCTGTAAATGGGGATGCAGGTTCCTGTCCAGCGAGAGAGCGCATATTTTTTGGAAAGGCATTATCTGAAAGGACGAATATAAAGGTTTTGTAATATTCCTCGGGTAACGAATGATATATTTTATATTCTTTATTCAGACCGACTCGTTTTCCGGCGTTCTTCCAACCACAGCTATTACATCTATCTTCCTCGCAGTCTACACTGTAACTGATTATCGTCAACCTGCAGACTGACGTCACGCACAGGCTAACGTTACACACAGGTTGTCTACGGAAAATTCAGGACGTTAGAAACTTCGTCCTGCAAAAAGAGAGATACTCACCTTCAGTCAGTGAGTTATGTGTCATACATGATACACGCTTATGCGATCATGTATCTTTCGATACATGACTGATGAGGCAGATTCATTTTTTTTTACCGTAGTATGTTGCCGTTTCTTTCTGCTGGAGACCATTTGCCAACCAAGGCTTAGAATCCGGGAGAAGAGGATCCATAACTTTCACAAGGATATTACCACGTAAGTGAATATAATTGATTTGACTGGAATTCGAAATCGACTGGAATTCGAACTCGGATCTCTTATTTCTCAATCCTAGCCGCTATCCATTACTCCACCGTGCCTTAAGTATCCTTAAAATATACGATATCTTAATATCACTGACATTTTAAAATGCCGGCTTTATCAAAGCAATACATTTTCAAAATAATCATTTAAATCGCTTGAACAATCTTTATTGGTCATCTCGGTAATTGTTTTCGTTGATCTGAGAAAGATATGTAAATAAATACTTATTTAGGACATCATGCCGGTCATTTTATTACCGGGGGGGGGGTTAAATGTACAAATTTTTTATCTCGAAAGTCTCTCCGGGGACTGTCATGTAACTCAACTAGTATATTACATGTTACACTCGACGAGTGGTCGTGAACGAAAAGTAATGAAATCGACTTTTATTTATAGATTAAACGTAGAAAATAGAGCTGTCAATTCAAATAATGGCTTCTTTTCACAATACTCTATATTACAGCGACACATTTAGAATGAGGAGTGAAATTTCGACACGAGTTGAATTGATAATCACAGACAGTGTCTCTTATAAATTGTCCTCTTCTACATTGATTAACTTTACGTAAACAAAGTCTAGCACTAGGGCATATCAGTGTACACACTCAAACAAACACACACACACACACACACACACACATATATATATATATATATATATATATATATATATATATATATATATATATATATCCAAATCCAAAGAGAAAGAACAAATGGAGTAAAAATACACAGTTCGTAGCATTTACTTTTTAAAAAGTGCTCAATACAAAATAGAACAAAATATTATTATAATACTTTTATTAAAAGAACAAAAAAATAAATAAAAAAAAAACATTTTAAACTGCTACACAAAAGCTTTCATGTTTCAATACTATGACTGTACTTCCTCAAGCGATGGTTGGTAACTGGTGATAAAAATGATTTTTACGGAAATTTAAAAACAAATCGTTACCTCTTTTTCCGAAAATCAAAGTGTGGGGGTCATAAGGTTAGAATTAAAATTATACTTGTGGGTATATTTCGATTAGCCAATTAAATGTCAGATGTATGCTAAATAGAAAATAAGGTCAGAGGGTGGAGGTGGGTGAGGTTTATATCGCGATAAATAGCACGTAGACATTGCATCATTGATGATTATGGTGAATATGGCAGCGACAAATGTATCGTCATTGTAGCAAAATATGTCGTTCTATTTGTTGAAGTGGGTGTAAGTTAATCAGACGTAAAGTTAAAAGAAAAAATATTTTTTTATATTCAGCTAATTTCTTAAAGGGGCCTGTAGATAAAATTAAAACTGTCGAACATCTATACACGATGCTAACAATTCTGAATAGACGGCGTAACATAGCAATATTTAAGTTGAATAAAGCAAATAAGGTAATTACACGTAGTAGGTGGACCATTTTTTAGGAATAAAATCGTGGATATAAAATTGTAATACGTAATTACTTTAAAAAAAGCAAACTGTATTTTAAGGAAAAAGATAGACTGTGTCGGTGGCTTAAAGTTAATTCACTCCTTTGGTTTAACGGAGCGGTTTAACGGAGCGTTTTTGTTAGCAAATTTGATTATTTAAAATTTTTCATACAAACATAGGAAACATGGTTCATTTCGTATTTTGGCCTATTTACTCGATCGTTGTTTCTCATTTTATTATTGCATTTTAATTGTCTTGATAATTTGTGTACAGTTTAATTAATTAATCTCTTTTCTCGATCGTTGTTTCGTATTTCATTATTTGCATTCCAACCGTTTTTATTAAATGTGTATCGTATAGTTAAGATGACACAGCGCGTTTTTGGATACTTAAAATCGAAATAATTAGTTATAAAACTTGATTATACGTCATTTTAAAAAAGGATAACTGACCCGTAATAATATTAGGAATTAGTTTAAATATTATTTTAAAAAAACGAGATAATTAACGAATAGTAGATCTGGGGTGTAGTTTTTAAATGTTTTAACCGCTGTTGAAAATAGAAACGCTGGGTGTGTGCGGTTGATTTTTATGCAATACTGATAGATAATTTCATTAGTCATTTATATGCTATGAGGTTAAGACGTAGTTTTAAGTCATATAGTTTTATAGATGGATGTTCAAGTTTAAGAATGTCAAATTAACTCTCAGGGTGCTATCCATCCGATAACCCGAAAAAAGGAGCCATTTTTCCGTGGGCCATTAAAATAAATCAGCCTGCGCAATCCAATGCACAGAAAATGAGGTCTGCGTTCGTCTAATTAATATAAAGGCCAGTGTCTCTGCTAACGTTTGATAGCAGAATGGCGGGGAGGCAGATCAAGGCTTGATCTTCTCTGATTGGGGGTGTGTTGGTGATGTGGGTGTATGATGTTGAAAGACCCGAAACTTCTCGATGAACCAACTCAGTTTACATCACTGACGACTTCCTCCGGTGCTCTATTCATATATATATATATATATATATATATATATATATATATATATATATATATATTGAATCATCTTCAAGAAGGGAGAGCAATATCTAAAAGGTCAGTCAATCTAACAGTGATCTCATCTCACAATCCTCACTTTTGCTCCATATATGGCCTCCTTTGTAAATCACTAGCGGGTCTTAAGTACCACTTAAGATTATCGCACAAGATTTCATAACTGAATCAATTAAGCTATCACATCCTCATGCGTCGAAACCGACGGGATATTCCATATATATATATATATATATATATATATATATATATATATATATATATATATATATATATATATATATATTCAGTCCATTTAACGATAAAATATATATGTAAGAGGAAAATGTTTTAACGTAATATTTAAATTATTGTTTGTGAATGCCTCTGTTATTATTATTATTATTATTAAATTTTTGCTATGGTCACATTACCTACCAAATCTATAGAAAGACCTAAGGTAGGTAGTGGTGTGTTGTTATGGCAACATTCTTCATGATTTGTTTTTCCATCTTTCATAATATCAGTAGCGTTACATGGGCAAAGTTCTTCTTAGTGTGGGGTCTGTAATTATCAAGACAATTTTCTTGCATTTCTCTTTCGCTGGAATTTCAAGATATTTTTTTAGTGTGTTGTTGTGTTCCTTTTTATCATTCCAAACGCACCTGCTATGACAGCTGCTATTGTTTTCAATTTCAAAACTTTTCTATTTTGATTTCCAGGTTCGAAGTAAGAATAGTATTTGTTCGATATTTTTTTAAATTTTTTGGTTGCTATGCTATAGTCCGCTGGGCAAGTCATATCAATTAGCAGGTAAGTTTTTTTTTATTTTCGGTTTTTGACAATTATGTTTGGCATATTTGTTTCAATTTTCCTGTCTGTAAAGATGGTATAATCCCATAGAATTGATATGTCTTTTATTTAAGTAACCGGTGTTGGATGATATTCATACTAGTGTTTGTTAACATCTTTTCCAAATAGCCTCGTTCTGGATATTGGCCATGCCGAGTTTTGTCTAGCCCGTTTTGTTTCATCTGTTCAAAAGCCTTGGCTTTCTTTTTCATAATTTCATAGTTCAGTTTTCTTTTTCTACAGAAGATTAAATTACGTTGGTATTTACAACCTTCTTCCATGATTAAGTATTTTTTGTTTGATTAATTGTATCATCCAGTTCTTTGTTGTTTCCATGCATGTTAGTAAGCCAATAGTTGTTGTCTTGTATGACAATTTTAGCTGAATAATACCTCACCCACCTTCTTTACGGGGCATGTATAGACTGTCTACATCAGAGGTTGGATGGTGCATGTTATGCTTAGAAAGAAGCTTTCATGTCTTAAAATCCTGTCGTCTGATAACATTTAGAGTCCACTTCAAGATGTTGAAACAATATTGAACTACTGGGATAACAAAGTTATTAATGGCCATAATTCTGTTCTGAGAATTCGATTCAGCCGGTAATATCAGTCGAACCCTTTTATAGTAATCTTTCGCTCTATTTCATTAATTTTTATGGTGAATTACTTCACTCTGCTTTACACCGAGGTACTTGTAAGTTTCTTTTTGCTTAAAATCTTTGATTGTTATCCCAGGATCTAAGCTAATAGAGGAGGTTTGTTGTAGTGATCCTCGTCAAAGTTTGCACATTTATTCAAACCGAATTCTATTCAAATATCATCAGTGAAACATTTTACTGTTTTCAGGAGACCTTCTAGCTCACTGTCATTTCTAGCATACAACTTTAAGTCATCCATGTAAAACCGATGGTTTATTTTCTTTTAAGATATCTTATAGCCATATTCCGTCCTGTTAAGTTCGCTGGTTAATTTTTATTAGGGATATACAAAATAGCAAGGGAGACAAATAGTCACCTTGAGATATTCCTCTATTGATGTTTATTTCACCACAGTTATAGACTCCATTTTTATGATTCAGTTGATGTGTAGATTACCGTATCGACAAAATTTGTTTGATGAAATTGATGACGATGGGTGATACCTTGTATATATTTAAAGGCTTTAACATCCAGAAATGGTTACACTATGTCGTTGTATATATATATATATATATGAGACATTGAATAAAAAGGCTAATCTCATTATCTTGCCAGGTGTTTTTTTAATTAATCTTGTATAAAAGGAGGATTATTGACCAAAATATAATATACTATATATATATATATATATATATATATATATATATATAGATATATATATATATACCTACGTTCGAATTGCGACTTAAAGTTTCGTTGTTCTAACAAATCTTCAAGCACGAATTATTGCATTTTGTTTAAACCTTAAATTAAACTGAGTAAATATTTATTCGCTTACCTGCGTATGCACATCAACGCACGTAAGTACGGTTGCTAATATCTAGTTATTTGATTTATTCACGTCAATACCTACATAATATGTAGTTGAATATTTAGTCAGCAATCTTTCTTTTATACACGTTTCACTGAACGTGACAGACATAGAAAATCTCATAAGTTTATATACTATGTTTTTTCCTCTTTTTTTGTAGGGAGCTAAACGATTGGGAAAACTGCCTGTAATGATTATTGTTCCAAGCGCTTTCAGCTAATTTTGTTAACCAAGCAATACAACTTAAAACACAAACACAGGAAAACCCATTAACAACGAAACTCTTGGAAATGGCTAACGAACTGGATGAAAGCGCTTGGGAAAGTAACCATTACGAACACTTTCTACAATGATTATAAGGAATTTCCTCTGTGATATTCAATGCAACAGACACGCATGTATATAATAATAAATAAATAATAATACATTAATAAATACAATAAATAATAATAAATAAATAATAATAAATCATATTTATAATAATGATTATATATATATATATATATATATATATATATATATATATATATATATATATATATAATTTACTGGAAAATTATAGCATAAAAATGTTATAAAATCACTAAAAAATAGCCATTTTGTTTCAACATTTCTGGTGTCTTTTCAAGTTATGGTTTTTAATGTAGAATTCAACACCATCACTTGAGAAGACACCAGAAATGTTGAAACAAAATGGTAATTTTTGTAGTGATTTTATAATATTTTTATGCTATAATTTTCCAGTAAATGATTAGATTTGCTCTACTCTGTATTGAGGATGCACGGTGGAGTAATGGATAGCGGAATCGGAGAGCCGAGTTCGAATTCCAGTTGAATCCATTACATTCACTTACGTGCTAATACCCTTGGAAAATGTGTGAATCCTCTTCTCTCTCAAGCTATAGGCAAATAGCAGGACAGACTGGGTTCTATAGCCTTGGATTGCAACTGGTCTAGGAGAAGGACAACTCTGAATTCAAACCCGGAGTGGAGCCCCTAAGGTGGATGGACTGCACGTTGTGCTATCTTCCGGCAACTCCTGCAGCCGTGGTGGTACCAAACTGTATTAGTTTTTCCTCTCCTTTGGACTCTGCTAGCGGGAACTAGACGTCTGGGCAGCCCTAGTTCTCCATATATCCCGCCCAGGCTCGTAGCGCACCGCCGACGGATGCCGACGACGACGACTCTGTATTGAGCACTCTTTTAAGAATAGTATTTGTTGGTTATTGGAATTTATTCCGTATACACAATCCTATACTTGGATATATATATATATATTTAGAAAATATATTTTTAGAATCCGACTGATATTTATTATTTTATTTTTAGTAGATAATCGCATTTGATTAGAGGCTCCCTTTATTTATTAAACAGAACATATATTTATTTTCTCCTAACGGCCTGAGAATTTGTTTGCGCTCTCCAGCAGTAATTCAACCTGCGACCGTCAGAGCAGTATGTGAACTATGGGAAGATATGAAAAGCTTCAACAGATCGATGAATGGGAAAATTTTGCTTGAACGCACGAAAATTGGTTTCGCCTGACCGACCGCTCTTCTTGGCTAAATCGGTAATGTCCATCGGGCTAAACTGCGGCTCCATCTGCCCTGGGAGATGCAGGTTCGATTCCTAAATTCCTAAGTTATTGTTCTGGAAAATTAAAAAAAAATCATCGTACGATGTGTGGAAAGTGTAAATATAGATGTTTAAAATTTCAACGTCCCCTATCCATTGTGCGCATGCGTAGTTACATCAACGTCTATATTAGTCTGCTCTTGTGTTAAATAACAAAACGCGTCACACGAAATATCTTTTGTCATTAATTTTCATGCGTGTGTTTGTGTGTATTTGGTAAAATAAGAATAGTATCTTTTACTGTTATCCGCAACAAACAGTTTCATGTGAAATCTTTGTAGCTGATGTGGGTAAAAGACATCGAATCTGCCAGAAAACGCATTCTTTTTTCAATAAGATTACTCGGTAGACGAAAATAAATAAAACATACTATTTAAAAATTAAAGGAGCGTCTACGAAAATATGAGTATCCCTTAAAAGTAACGCTTAAACTGATATGTCGAATGAATGAATAAAAACATTACTTTTGAAATTGTTAAGCTTATAGGAATAGTTTTCAAACGTAGTTGCGGTGGTGTTGGTAGGCAGAGGAATATATCTTGCTTCGTTGAGTTTACTTAAATGGTTGACTTTTTTTTTATTTTGAAACACTGCACCATGGAGAAGGCAACAGGAAGTCGTAGGAAGGCATGATGATTCACATATAGAAAATTAATCTGTTTACATCCATTATTACCTACGTCCTGAAATTATAAATTTGATTTTATATATGTACAGGGCTGAATCTAATTTTTCCGATTCAGATATTTCTTTTTTCTTTTCTTTTAAATTCCATGTCCCGTCAGGATGTAGGCATCTCTGTCTCTTCGGAGATTTATTTTATTTATTGAGGATTGCCATGTACTGGGTTGGTGCATAATTATCAGGCGTTTTTTGTAGGCGAGTTATTTGTTAACAGAAATTGCTGTTTTATATACTTTTTTTAAAAATAAAAATGTTATCTTATTTTCAGGTTATAAAATGAATTTCGCTAATCATACGTTCCAGAATAATTTTAAAACGCCTGATAGTTCTTCACCTAACTCTTAGCCTTGTATACACCAAACCCGTATTATTAGGAAAGATAATGAAGTGTCTTCCTATTGTGTTCTCTAGTCTATAGATTTATACACACACACACATATATCTATCTATCTATCTATCTATCTATCTATATATATATATATATATATATATATATATATATATATATATATATGGTGAGAGTAGTCGTGACTCCTGGGGGCACAGTTCTATGGTTAGAGAGAATCTCAGTTGAGTTCCACCACGGAATATGCGAGCGCTATATTGAGTCTGATTTAGTACCGCTTCGTCACAGGGAAACAGTTAGTACGACGTTTGCATGATGACCTAACTGTTAGGGTTTCAATTCTCGGTAGTGGATGCGCACTGCTTGATGAGTCCCAAATTTAGGACGAGACGGCCTTCTGTTGAGGTTTCTTTCAGACTCGATGAACCGACTTCTAAGTTTGAGCGGCTCGGTGACAGTAGTCGTGGCTTGGTTATAGAGAATCTCAGTTGAGTTCCACCACGGAATATGTGAGCGAGCGGCGCTATATTGAGTCTGACTTGCTACCGAGGCCCGTTGGAACAGTTGGTATGACGTTTGCAAGACAAACTGTCTGGCTTTCAATTCTTGGTAGTAGATACGCACTGCTGATGAGACTCGATGAATTACTTAATTATATACATGTATATATATATTTAATTAAAAACGATATACACGGTGCTTTTATTTAATTTTTTTATTTTTTTCTCATGCGATCTAATAATTTTTTTCTTTTCAGATGATAAATTACACAAAAACTGTCCGAATGTTCTTTTTATTCGAGCGCTTTCGGCTATACATTTAGACATTTTCAAGGATTATATGTTATATTAACTTTGAACATGAACATAATATCTTGACCGTGTTTTGAAACAAAAAAAATGAAAACATTTTATAAAACATACATACAACAAACTATTTCTAATTTTAACGGTTAAAATATAATCCTTGAAAATGGCTAAATGTATAGCCGAAAGCGCTCGGATTAAGAGAATATTCAGACAGTTTGTATATAATTTACCATCCGAAAAGAAAAAAAAAATAGATCGCATGAGAAATTGTATAAAAAAACTAAATAAAAGCACCTTGTCTGTCGTTTTAATGAAATGTCATGAGAGAAGGATTCATACGTAATATATATATATTTATTAAAGATTTTTTTTTTTTTTATGTTTAACGTTGTTATTTTATAGATACAAGTATTTCAAATGCTTTGTTTATGATAAACAGTATTAAAATAACATTTACCGGTTTGAATGTCCGAGAAATTTTCATAGAAAATATTCGTTCTTTGAAAATTTCTCGGACATTCAGGCCGGTAAATGTTATTTAATAAAAACAGAGCATTTGCTTAAATACTTGTATCTATAAAATAACGAAAATTGTCTTTAATAAATAAATCGGACCTTGTCCATTTCTTAATATATATATATATATATATATATATATATATATATATATATATATATATATATATATATGTGTGTATTTTATAAATTTATACGTTTCATTAAATAATATAGACAAGTTCTATTTATTTTAACATTATCATTACTGAAAAAAAAAGAAAACAATATTTATCCATTATTTTTTTTAATAAAATCTTTGACAAGCCATTATCAAAGATGTAAATACAAACATATCAACCAATATAAAATAGTCTGTCATTGTTTTGTTTACATAGTGAATCACTAAGCAACGATTATAAGACGCTAGAAGCGAAAAACATACACGAAAGTGAATTGGAGAATGAAATAAGGAAAGCCGTTGGTATAATCAATGGCTTCTGTTACCAATTATTGAAATTATAGACATTTAAGAATATTTGTAGAAAGTTGATTTTTGTTTAGGTTGGGTTTTAACTGTTTGATGTATAATGCTTCAAGTATTTTTAGTTTTGTCTATTGTTTTCATGTCGAAGTATAGTTGTGTTTTCGACAAGTATTTTACGGAATTGTGTGTGCGGGGCAGGCATGTTGTTTTAAATGCCTAAAAATGTTAGATTTTTCATTAAGATGTAGTGTCAAGCGTCGTTTGTGTGACCAACATAAATATTATTTAATTCGTTGGAAACACTCTCCCAAATCACTTGAATTTATAAACTATGTTGGTTTTTGCAAATCGCTAATCGGGGAAAATTTAGATTAAGTTGGATATACTAGAATATGATTAATTTAATTTTTTGCTAGGAAATATATTAGAATTTACTAAATTTTTTTAGTATGTGTTCATCTTGTTTATAATTAGTATGCATTTGATTACGATATAGGAGATTAATATATTTGAGATCAGTAAAAGTATTATGTACAATTTGCTTATTATTGAGATTTCTAAGAAAGCATCTTATTTGTTCATCAACTATATAGTTTGAAAGCTATTATTAATAAGTGTCTGTTTTATATTCTTTAGTTCACTGTAAAAAATCTGTTTGGTGGATGAATTAGTTTCTGCACGATGTATTAGATTCTTTATAATTGCTATTTTTAGTAATATGGGCATTCGCTCTTGTAGTTAAGTGTACATGAATTTATGCTTGTAGGTTTTTGTATGGAGAAATAGTAAATTTGTTATTATTTGTGTTTATTAATATGTCAAGGAAGGGGATTTTATTATTAGTATTAAGTTCATATGTTCTAAATCTAGTATATCCAACAATACTTCGCAATGATTCTTCTCCCCTGATTAGCGATTTGCAAAAACCAACATAGTTTATAAATTCAAGTGCCCTTTGGGAGAGTGTATCTCCAACGAATTAAATAATATTTATGTTGGTCACACCAAAACTCGCTTTTCACGACGCTTGACACTACATCTTAATGAAAACTCTAACATTTTTAGGCATTTAAAACAACATGCCTGCCTGCAACATCAATTCCGTAAAATACTTGTCAAAACTTGTCAAACATTTTCGACATGAAAAACAATAGACAAAAAAAAAAAATACTTGAAGCATTATACATCGAACATTTATCTCTACAAATATTCTAAAACATTGATTATACCAACGGCTTTCTTATTTCATTCTCCAATTCACTTTCGTGTAGTCATGTGATGATCATGAAATAGAGTCTTATTTGCGTTAAATCGTTGTTAGTGATTCACTATGTAAACAAAAAAATAACAATATTTTGATATTTGTATTTACATCTTTGATAATGGCTTAGGTAAAAAAATTGTATTTAATGGATAAAATAAATTGTTATAAACTTATCAGACCTTGTCCATTTTTTTAATATATATATATATATATATATATATATATATATATATATATATACATTCGTAAATCTTTTGAGTATCTTTTGAGTTTGGCATATCACAATCTTATGAGGTCTATTTCTACTGATGCCATTGTTAATTATCAGAAATTCAAATGCTCATTTTCAAGGCAGGTATACGATATTAATTTATAACTTTTGAGAAATGAGTGACGTGATAAAGCCAGGCTAACTTTTTTATCCAACCATTCTAAGCGAATTGTCTTTTTCATGTGTGCATTCAGTTCGTTCTATGAATTCTGTGTCTAATTCACTGGAATGATGCGTCATTAAAATGTTTTGTACCGATGCCTGGAGAAATGTCTGCAACGTTTTTGTAAACTAGATAAAAGAGTGCACTTGGGAAAAGTATGCAATTCTAAGAGAAAGCGAAAGATGAGAAAATTTTGTCGCAGCAATCCCAACGTGTTTAAATTAAGGTGGAGTTTCTTGTAAACATTTAGAGAGAGCCTGACATGAAAATATTTAAAGCGTCTCTTTTTGTTCTGTCAATCCATCTCCTATAAACATTTCTCTTTTTCCTCGCTAGTTTTCTTTTTTTGTCGTCATTTACATAAATTTCGTTTCTTTCTTTCTTTCTTTTCTATTTTATAATTGGTTATTTGGTTTCTTTCTACACTGGCCTTCAAAATTTATTTTCTTTATTTACTTTTCTCTGAATTTTATTTCATTCTTTTCTTTTTTCCTTTTTCATACTTTTTTTTTAATTGAATTTATAAATTAATTTTTCGCACTTATTATTACACACTTTTTTTTGTTTTCTTTTTGCATTCTTTCTATTTTGAATTATTCATTTTTTTCGTTTTTCTATTATATCTTGTTTCTTTCATTTTTCATCGACCCTTACATGTCTCTTCTGTGTTACTCTTTCGTTTCCATTTTTTCTTTCATTTTTATCTATCGATCTCTTTTTATTCTTGTATGTCTTTCTTTCATCAGCTACTCATCTTTGTCATTTTCCTTTCTTTCCACTTTTTCTTTCATTCTTTCTACACCTACCTTTTTAGTATTATTTTTGTTTCCTTCATTAGCTACACATCCTTTTTCTTTTTTCATTCTTTTTTAAATTTATTTTTTCATTTCTTTCTTTTTCGTATTTATTATTACATACCATTCCTTTTTTCTTTCTTTTTTTCTATTATTTCTCCATTCATTTTTCACTGACATATATTCTTCATTCTTTCCATTTTTTCTTTCATTCTTCCTTCCGCCACCTGTTTTAATTATTGTATTTATTTCTTTTTCATTAGGTAATTAACTTTTTCATTTTACTTTCTTTCGATTGTTTTCATTCGTTTTTCACCTACCTCTTATCCTTGTATGTTTCATTCATTAACTACTCATCTGTTTTCTATTTTTTCTTTTATTCTTTTTTCACCTAACTCTTTTTATTATTGTATTTATTTCTTTTTCATTAGGTACTTAACTTTATCTTTTTACTCCATTCGATTATTACTTTCATTCATTCTTCACCTACCTTATTATTGTATTTGTTTCATTTATTAGCTACTCAACATTTTCCTTTTTTTTCATTTTTCTTTCATCATTTTTTCACCTACCTCGTTTTATTACTGTTGTAACCTAGAAAGTGTTACTGAATGATAAATAGCCAAAGCGGAGGTTGGAAATAAAATGATAATCTTTACAACATAAACAAAATACAATACTCGCCAGCGGTGTGAAGTAGGTAAACCACTGCTAGTGGTGTACTACTTAGACAGCATATTCGTTCGTTCGACATCCGTCCATCTCGGGAGACGATGGAGTAGCGCTTTTTTAAATATATATATATATATATATATATATATATATTCTAGGCGATGGCGTTACATCGCCTCTGGTTACTGTGTAATCCCACTCTGGAGCGGCAGTCTCTCAGACACTTGGCACAGATGAAAATGGATGACACCTGGCTCTCTTTGCTGCCTGCTATTCTTCCCGCGCAGCTTCTGCAATCGTGACGCCGCATCTGACTGTGGCTCTCCAAAGCTGAAGATTGTCAGCCGCTACCGCCCAGGTGTTGGGGTCGATGTCGGCCAGCTTCATGTTTCGTTCGCAGACATCCTTGAAGCGGAGCTGAGTTCTTCCAGTTGGGCGGGACCCCCCACACAGCTCTCCGTACAGGATGACTTTTGGGATGCGGCCGGTACCCATGCAGCGTACGTGCCCCAGCCATCTGAGACGTCTTTGGCAGAGCAGTCTTGCCACTTAATGTGCAGGAGACTTCTGAGGCATCGGAGGTGGAAGTTGTTTAAACTCTTCTCACTTGCGTACGTTGTCCAGGACTCGCTGCTGTACAGGAGGGTGCTGAGGTCGCAGGCCCGGTAGACTTGTAGTTTGGTGTTCTCCGTCAGCTCGCTGTTGTTCCACAGCATATTACCCAACTTATCTATGAGGACTGGGCTATACCCATTAGTTTTCATAGGTACGGTATGTAACAATTATTTTATTTGTTTCTTTCATTAGCCATTCATATTTTCTTTTTTCTTTCATTATTTCTTCACCAAGTTTTATTATTGTATTTATTCATTTCCTTAGCTACTCATCTGTTTGTTTCTTTTTCTAATCTATCGTCTCCTTTTTTATTTTGTTTTCGAATCTGTTTTCTTTCTTGTTAGCTACGTATTCTTTTGTTCCTTTCTATTGAACACATTTGCATGATACACCTTATTTCCTGTATATTATAGGACTTCATTAAAAGGTAAAGTGTTTTCAGTCCTTGACTATGACGTAGTTCATGCTTACACTTTTTTATACTGATATACATAGTCATTCTGTCAAACATTTATCTGGAGCCAGAAATATAAAATTGTCTGTCTCCCTTCTGTTCTTTTCCCCTTCAGGATATGAATCTCCAGCCGTTGACTGTCACATTCTCCGAGCCATCTCTCTTCATTTTATAACCTAAAAATTACAATTTTTATCTTTCTGATACAAAATTTAAGTGTTCTTTTTGTTTACAGTTTACTTAAAATTTTCTTGTTAGTCACATGTTTGGTCCATGGTATTCTCAATATCCTTCTGTAAAACTTTATTTCTGTTGCCTCGAGCCTCTCATCTGTGGGAAGATTGTCCAGCTTTTACTGATATAAGTATTCAGTGTTCTCTCTACAAAATTTTCCCGTTTTTAATACTTTGATTTTCGAATGCATATTTCCTTATTCCAATGCGTATTCGGATTTCGGTGTCATATTTACCTTCCTCTGTTTAAAAAAAAAAAAAAAAACAAAAACTCCCTACATATTTAAATGTTCGTAGTTCCTTGATTTTGGTTTATTCAATAAGTCTTTTGCATCTTAGGATGTTCGTTTTGTTGAAAACCATAAATTCTGTTTTCTTACGATTGATACGTTTTTTTGTACTTAATTCTCACATTCCCTTACAATTTTCTTTAGCAGTTTTTCCTCCTTTTTTTGTCTGTTAAGAACACTGTGTCACCTACATATCTAATGTTGCTAAGATTGTGGCAACCAATAATGAAACCTGGTAGCAAACGGTAACTGAAGTAAGGAGTGGCTTGCTAATTTTAACGTCTCCAAAAAGCAACTGTTCTCTTAATTATCTCGAAGATCCCTTTCTGCGTTCCATCAGTATGATTGCTTCTAACCTCCAGCTAATTTCGCTTTTTCAAGCTAACATTTTCAGCTGAACTGAGTTAGAAAGATTATAATGACTCAATTTTTAGGTCTGCTGCTCATAAATTACTTAGAATATGTTGTTATCAGGGGCAAGGATTAACTCCTTAATTTTCACTCCACCAAAACGAACTGCTTTCTATTAATCGCCAGAGAAAACCATTTCTGTCTTCTATTAGTATGGCTGATGCTAACCCTCAGGAGAGTGACATATCTTGCCTTTTCACAAAAGCATTTTCCGATGACATGATGTGGAAAGATTATATTGACTCAATTGATTCGTCTGCTGCTATGAAAGTGGGTTGACATTTTTTTCGCCAGATTCTATCTTACATATTTATAATTCTACCATTCGTCCTTTCTTTGGAGATTGGCTCCACATCCAGTCCATTTGCCCTGCTACAGATTTAGAGATACTTGATATAATCCAAAGAAAGATCTGCAATATTATCGGTCCTGACCTGGTATCTCGACTTCAATTACTTTATCACCGCCGTAGCTTCCCTGGAACTTTTCTATGAATATTTTCATTGTCATTGTTCTGATGAACTTTCCGCTATGGTACAAATACTTCATAAATTTAAGTATTAGATACTTAAGATTGTACTAGATACAGTACAAGATTGGTGGCATGGCCTCATCCTTTTACAGTTGAAATGACTACATGTACTGGTAAGCTCTATGCTATCAGTTTCTTTTATCACACTTCTCGCTTGTGGACATCACTTCCGGCTTTTTGCTTTCCATCAATTTCGATATTCAAATAATTTAAAGGTTATATCATTATATTCTGCCTCCTTAATTCATGTTCTTTTATTGTTATATTTTCTTATTTTTTTTTCATATTATCTAACACGTAGTGACTATATTATATTACTTGGTTTGAAATGACAAAATATCTAATTCTTTCAGGATAATCTAACTGTAAAGTTCGAAATAGTCCGATAAGTAAACATATCCTGTGTTTGTATTGCCCAATCTGATATCATTCTGAATATCAATAACGCATTATTTGTTCCAATATATTTAAGAAAACTTCAACGTTCTACTCAGTCTTCAGAAAAGCGTATTTCTTATTGAAACCATCTTATGTCTCACCCAGAATTGCAGACCTATACAAAATCTTGTTCCAGTTTCTGTTTGGGGTTTGGTAATTCGATGTTGTACTTGGCTTAAGAATATTTTCTTTTTTCCCTATGGAATAAAATTAGCATATTTAATTGAAGTAATTGCAAGATTTATTCTTTTTCTTTATGTCATAACTTGGTACAATGGGGGTCTGTATTAACACTGCCAACGCAATTTCGTCTTAAGTTTTCTTTTATTTATTGCCCAAATAGAGCACAAGGTCAACAAAGGGCAATAGGGAAGGCTGGTCTTCAACTGTCTTAAATTAAAACTTAGTTAGCTACAATCATTGACCCAGACATGCTACAATAACCCTTGCACCAAAACGCGACATTCTTACTTACCATTCTTACTACATTCACCGCAATACCCCAGAGAATCTATGAAGTCCTAAATAGTCCTGATATGTACAATTTTGTCTGTGGGGTGGGGAAAAACGATTTCTTTTTAAAAATTGAAGACTCCAATTAATATATAGAAAGGAAAACAAGACTTATTTACAAGAAACAAAACAAAATGATATTAGTAATACCCCCTCACTAAATCACTAATTGTGACAGAGGCATCAGTTAACCGAACGAAATTAACGGGGGTTTAAATAATCAAGAACAGTCATTCGTTCTACTACTACTCAAGGAAACACAAACTCATTTCTACACAATACATATGAAAAATCATACCTCAAAATCAAAAGACGCCCCGCATCCAACAGAGGACATCTCTTGTCACCTAACGGGAAGGGGAAGAGAATTAAATATAGAGAGTGCAGGGGGCAAAAATAAGAGGGGTCAATGCGCATACATGCCCTAGCTAAGTTACCCCTGTAATGAAAGAAGGCGTGAACAATGGTTTCCACCGCTTCATCGCAGCGAACGCAGTTTGGAGACCTTTCCAAACTCGGCGAAGAAAGCTTTTTGCCAAACCAGAGTGCCTCACGAATCACCATCCAGATCAGTGATGCCTCAGTATTAGTGTGACATTTCAACCTGGACGCTCAGTGCCATATGGAACGAGCCTCCTGCTTCATTAGACCTAGATCGCCTCATTAATATCTGATATAATGCCTGAAGGGAAAACGGCTGGATGTCGGAGAGGCCATCCGTCGCCTGTAGGAGGTAGTTGAGGACATTCCGACATTCGCAATAGAAGGAGCACTTGCCTCGCCGTAAACGGCAGGCCTTCTCCTTACATGAGTGCACACAAGGATGGGAAGTACTTTCTTCAAGAATTCGCCATTTTATCCAATCCAAACACATCCAGGTAAGAGATGCGAAGCGTATTTTGACGAATCTCGACGCAAGGCACATCCAGATTTTCCTCAGAAGGGTGGAGGTAACAGATCACATGACATTCCTGGGAAGACTTACGAAATAGCAGACGGGTGCGGAAGTCCAGAGAGTCAGTAAATGAAAATTGGGTAGATCTGCGAGGCACATAGCCTCCCCTTCAAGGAAAGATACCTCGGACTACAGACGAACTGCAACCCGCACCTCCGACCAAATGATTTCCAAAACGAGATCGAGACCGAACTAGCCGCCGAGTATCTTGAACGGTCCGTCCGACCAGAAGGAAGATCCGGGATGTGAAACTCCCTTCCACAAACACAACCGCAAGCCAACAGACTTATCGCGATTGATCCGGGCCTTGTCACCGTCTCATACGCTCTGATTTCTTTGCCGAATTTGCTAAAATCTTCAACTCTGTGTTTAAAATCGTCAAAGGCTGATAATTACCTACCCCATACCCACCGTTTCCTTTCTTGCGAAACAACTTGATGACACCTCTTGGACTGTTGAGGTATAGACCCCTGCTTCGTCCAGAGGTTGTAAATCAGTGACACCTAAGTGACAAAGACAGGCGAGAACAAGTACATTTCGTAAGGAAGGCCATCTAATCCCAGAGTCTTCTCCAGGCCTACCTGCTTCAGCGAATCACAGATCTCAGATTTTGTAATGGGAGCCTCGAAGTTAGCCTCTCCAGTCACATCAGAGCAGGGAAATTCGGCATGGCTCAGACCTGGCTTGTTGTTATACAGCTCCTGAAAGTAGTCTCGGAAAGCCAGACATAAGCCCGCGTCTGTAATGACGGTCAGCTTCACTGACAATATCATGCTTGTGATATGTCGATTGGATGCATTCTAAGCTTACTCTGCACGCACTTCAGCGGCCATGTTTTTTGCCTCGAATGACATTCTTTTTAGCCTAGCCCTAACTGCAAGTGGTTGGTCTTTCTTGATAAGCATGGCGTCCAGCCCCACTCTGTCTAAGGCTACGTTCCCACTATCACTGATCACGGAAATCTTGCTCACCAAATAATGATGCGTTCAATTTCCAGAAGCCAGCCATCTTAACCTTAGACTTTACACGAAACCGAGCAAGCCTATGATCCGAGTAAACCATATAGTGGAAACTTTGACGACATAAGATCCCTACGTCGATTCTGTTAAATAGAACTCGGTTGATGTAACTAGAACGCACCACAGAATCCGTGCTGCTGCTGTTAGTCCAAGTCTATGCTACTACCCGATGGTGGTCATTTCTATACTCATTGACAAGACCAAACCTGTCGATAAAGTCTCGAAACGACTTAACATTAACGACTTTCTCCCCGTACGATCTATATCGGGATAAAGGACCGCTAGAACTATCGAACATTGATGTCATCAAAAACGGTTCAATCCGCCAAAAGAATTCAGTCCGTTTCGCATAATCATTGGGCGCATATACCTAAATGACACGAGGAGCCTTATCTTATTTTATTTCATAGTAATATCCATCACGCAAAGCCTGTACGCCGGGTTTGCGGAGAAAGGAGCGCACGCCCAAATCACAGACTTGCTAAATAACCACCATCCATCAAAACATGCTGAATAGAAGAGAAACCTCTTGTCTTCATGGTCGCGAGTTGAAAATCGGGTCTCCTGCAAATGACATACATCCAGCTGGTTTGAACCTAGTCGGGATAAGGATACCAACAGTTTCTCCCATTGACCCTTGGCCTATCTCAGTCTTGATGTTATAGCCATGGGAGAGACCGCCAATATCACAGGGATAAGTCAGTTTTAAAGCCCTATAGAGGGAGGGGGGTATATTAATATTCGGACGCTTCCTGTACAAAACTGTTTCAATTTTGTTTATCTGTTCGTTTTTTTTTTGTTTTTTGTTTGTCTCTTTTTTCGTTTGTTTTTTGGCTACTGCGGGTGACAGTTTAAAAAACAAAATTATGGCCTACTCGACCTCGACCATACCATGCCTGTTGGGCCCTCGAATCAGTTCGGATGAGTGTCAGCATTCTTTGGGCTTTCTATAAAGATTTGTCCCCTGTTGACGGACAATAGGTAAATCAGTTCTTTGATGCAATCACCGTAATTTCGGATTCTTTCCGGGCTCTTTCTGGGCCGGGGAAATACAGCACACACCCTCCCCTAAATTGTATGGAAATTTGTTGGGCTTATTTTCTTTTCTCTTTAGCCTCTATCGAAGAGCTTTTCTTGGAAAGTGGGAGATTTCAGGGTGTTTCCTGGGGGAATGGGCTGAGAATATGACAAGGGGTGTAAGAGGAGATTTGTCTCAAAGGGGGTGAGACCTCTACTGAGGGGGGTTTTCTTGGCAGGTGATGAACGTGAGTAAGTATGTTTCTGTGATGCAGGAGAGGACGGGGCCGAGGTCAAGGATTGTGCTGCCTTTTTTTGCTTGTGAATGTTAAGAGTCAGCTTCTATTTTAGCTTGGAGAAGCTTTATCTTTTCAGTCTTTTCATATTAACGGTTCATTGTTGCAAATCCTTCAAAGATGTAGTTTTTGAGGCCGTTGGTAGAGGGAGCGGGTCTGTTCTGGAGACAGAAGACCCGCTGCCTCGTGCTTTCTTCTGACCCTACCAGCAATCAGCCATTCCCACTCTTCCTTTTCCACAACTACACTAGCTCAGTCGAAGGCTTTTGAAGTAATGGGGCTGATAGCTTGATTCAACCGGGGGTTTAGCCACACTGGTACGGGAAGCTGGAATGCCACTCATAAGCGTGGCGGAATTTAAAGACGCGTTCAGTCGGAGATCTTGACGCCCGGTGCCAAACTTCCAGAGGGCTTCTTCTCTGGGAAGAAAGAGAACAGGTGACCAGCCTCTCCACGCTTCCAGCAAGTAGTTCTGCAACTGGTTACAATGACCGGCAACTTCAGACCCTACTTCCAGATAGTTGGGAATGGATAGGAAGGCTTTCCGGTCTAACATGATTTTAGAACTCCTTCCCCTAGTCAGGCTGTCCCTGAAGGCCCCTAGTATCTCGCCAGAGTGTGAAAGGAACACAGCAAGATGCTCCCCAATACCCTCGAGAAGGGACTCGGATATTGCGACAGGTTCTACGCCTGCGTTCGTATTCCGTTAGCAAGATTAGATCTTTCGGAATCAGTTCCCTACTAGTGCCTTTCTCACAATCTTCTGTCGTAGGTAGCATTATATCCCACACGAGAGAGCCTGCATTATTCACTATTCCTTGTGGCTTAACCCCAAGGGACTCCAGTTATTTTACCACTGCGTCTTTCGTGGAGTGACAAATTGTGCGTACACTTGTCCATTATGAAGACTGACATTATACATTTTTTTAATTTTCTTAAGTTCTTGGGGTTCTTTCAAGAGTTTACCTTCTAATACAATGTGTGAGTAACTCTTGGCTCACTCCAAAAACTCCACAATATTGATAATGCATATAGCAGGTGACTTCCATGAACAGGACGATTCCACGGCCTAAGCATTTTCGTTTTTGTCCAAATGGCCTTCTATACTTACATTTTGGCCATTTCTGGCCTCCATACTTTCCTTGGTCATCTTTTGACTATTATTGGCCACCGTGCTTTTTTTTTCTTTTTGGTACATATTTGCCATTATTGGCCTCCACAGTATCAGATTTTCTACTGACACTTTTTTGGGAACGGTTTAATTCCAGCTAATCCACAGTGTCATTTTTATCAGGAGAAACATTTTTGGAGGTAGAGCCGAACAATTATTTTCGAATCGACCGACTTTGGTCGGCCATATTGTTCTTTTAAACGGGTAAGGCAAGCAGAATTTTTTTCCTCGTGGTAAATTATACAGAAATAAGGAAAGGGGTGGGGAAAAGAAAAACGGTAACCCAAAACATTAAAATAAAATGTGAAGAAAAAATAGCAAATAGAAAGGTAACAACACAAAAATCCAAATCAATAAGAAAAACTGGTTTAACCAGGAAAGCAATAAGTTGTTTCAATTAAAAATTAGATTAAAAAAGCTTGGTAAAAAAAAAAAAGTAATTTACCGCGAAGAAAATAAAGACATAATACACAATACAAGCAATAAAATACAATCAAGAATCTGGCTCTATCAGGAAATAAAATTTGAGATTATATTTGGTGAAAGCTACCAAGGATTATTAGCGAAAGATTAAAATAATTAAAGAAATATTACAAAGAATACAAACACTAAAAAAAAAAAAAACTAGTTTGACCAGGAAAAAATGGGCTTAAATTAAAATAAAAGTTCGTAAAAGGAAATAAAGTCATGTGAAAATTACGAAGAAATAACCGAAGTGTTTAAATAAAAAAAAAAAAAAAAAAAAAAATCACCGAAATAATAAAAGCTAAAGATTAGTTACGGAATGAAACAAAAACAGTACCGTGGTGAAAAATATAAAAAAAAAAAAAACCTAAATAGGGAGAGGATGAAGAAGACGGCTGAGAAGGAAAAATTAAAAAGTCGAAAGAAAACAAACGTATTAAGTGCCAATAAATGCCTTTTAGTTTCTAATAAAATAAAATAAAAATTAACTAAGAATGAAATAAAATAATAAATAGTAAACTGGTGAAGATTTTTTTCCATCAGAAAAATAAAATTAAAGATGGCAGCTTGAAACCGACATGGAGAAAAAATAAACCTAAAAGAAAACGATAAAGAAAAAAAAAATAAATCAAAAAATCAATTCAGCAAAAAAGAATAAAAGAAAAATAATAGCAAAATCACTTAACTGAAGTATTTCGGTTTCAACAATTCTTAATGGATTTCAAAATGGAAATTTCAGCTGAAAATTTTTTCTTTGTTTCTGAAAAATAAACAAAACTGATCAGAATCACGTACAAAACTATACCTCCAAAAAAATAAAATAAAATTAGGCTGATGACTTCCGTTTCAACTTAAGCCTTCTGTCGCCGAAACGATATCCAACGCTTTTATTCATACAAAACAATATGGCCGACAAGGTACTTCTGTATTTGAACAATGGCTGAAACGGTGCTTCCGTTTCCTTAGTTCCCAGTTACAAAAATTTCCTTCAAAAGTGCTATATAATTTTGTTTTCATTTAAAAATGAAACGATATTCCCTAAAAGTATAATTTAGGAGACCTGGTCCTGTTACTTGAAAGTTAATTTAGCATTTTTCATGTAAAGTTAATATTCTTCTCTATGAAATTTTGCATTCATTAAAGCAAATATACTAATGATCAGCTTTAATTATTTTTGATTATTCTGCATTTCTGTTTGTAACAAATGAAAAAAAACGATGTTGAATTTTTACCAGGCTTCATATAGCGAAATGTAGCATTTTAATTTTACTTGATTTAAAAAATTATTTATTAAACCGATGTTTTCTAATGTTTCTTATTACAAATGTTAGTCTCTCTCAAGCAGGTTTATTTTAATAATGTTTTCATGATGGTTATATTTTAACAGATTTTTTTCGAAGACTTTCTTCTTCGAGTTTGTTTTTACATTGAGAAATTTATTTAAAAATGTGTTACATAAAATTAATTTAATTTTTTCTCTCTGACATTCCTGACAACAAATATATTGATGATAAAATTTAATTTTTTCTGAGTAATTCGAAAAAAGTATTTGAAAAAAATATTACGATGAATTTTAGTTTGGTTTACCGTTAAAATATCAAGTAAGAACAAATATGATATTTCATATTAAAAAATTAATGAAAATAATTAACAAATTGTAATGTAAAGTTAATGTCATAATTAAATTCAGAAAATGCAATCCGATATCTTTAAATAGTGTAAATGCGGTGTACAAAACGTCAAGCTTACTCTGATGCTAACCTCGCTGCTTCTTGCTTTTCTACCTGCTGGAAGTCACCATCTGTTTTTCCTGTTTTCAAGAACTCGGGCGAGCCGTCCAAGCCTTCCAACTATTGGCCTATACGATTTTTATCTCCTTTTCGGAAACTCCTATAGGCTTTAATCAATACTGAATTAGTTAAGCAACTACCAACGCAGGAGCTTTTTTCAGACAAGCAATATGGCTTTCATTTCTCCAGTACTGATGATAATTGCGGTAAGTCTCTATCAAGCTCGAGATAATAATGATGAGTGGGTTTGGAAATACAGATCTTTTTCAGAAGCTGGAAATTTATAGTATCTTTGAACAGATTTTTGAACTGATGCCATCTCTCCTAGCAAATCGTGAAATGAAAGTTATCCCGAACGGCAACATTTCCAGCTCCTTTTGTACCAATGCAGATGTCCTCCATTCGTCCATGCTTAGAATATTGTGTGCCGCATATGGGCCAGTGCTCCTGATATTTATATAGATCTCTTTGATAAAATCCAGAGAAGAATCAGAAATATAATTGGTCCTGATTTGGCATCTAGGTTTACTTTTCCTTTGTTCTTCATCCTTAGTAATGTTTCTATTTCTAATTCTTCCACACCCATTAAACCGTCGTGTCTTAGTGGCTTTATTGCCTTGCTTGGGGCGAACTCGATTAAAAGAAATCTGAGGGAAAAATCAACGAATTCCTAAGAGTCACTTCTTTACTATTTCTACTTTGCCACATTTATAATCATACAAAGGATATTCATGACGAAATAAGTCATTATAGTAAGAGTTACTTGAATTCTAAACAACAGAATGAATGAAATGAAATAAGTTACTTTCATGTTTATATCTTTTCATGTCATCTTTTTGTTCCAGAACTCATAGTTCCGAGATGGTTTTGATTATGTTGAACCTGTTTAACTAATTCAGAGATTAAAATGCTTAAAACATTTCCTTCACCCTTGGTAAGAAGTGATGGATCCGTAGTATCGGCAAATTATAAATAAATTGTAATAAGATCTTAGAAAAGAAAAAAATATACCAAGATGAAGAGGATTAACCTTTCGAGCCAAATTAATTCTGTTCTTTATCCCTATTTTTTCTTACAGTTTCTACATCAGAAAACAACCACATACTGAAATTGGCATTCTGTGCCCCCAGGGGGACAACGAGATTTGAGATCTAGACGAGAGATGCACAACGATAAATAAAGGTCATCATGGATGAACCCCTATATATTGGGGTCTGTATAGATCAACGTTTCCTATATTAAGCTTCTGGACAGATAATATCTTTAAATGAAACCTGTGATATTTACTGGTGTTAGTCATATATTACAAAATATTTAAAAAGGATTTATGTAGAGATATTATCGCTACATCTTCAAAGGACATGGCATATAAAAGAAGAAGTATTGTAGAAACCTTATTAGTATGTTCGATCCCAGATCAAAAGCGGAATTTCAAGAGCTAATTTTTAAAGCAGGCAAGAAGTCTTTCCTTGGTACAACCTGCCATGAGGTTTTGTGGCTGGGTTCTCCTGCTTGTTTGGCATGATGCCAGACATAAGGTCTTCGAGCAGCCACCCTCTTAACCCAGAGCAGCACTACGTCCTCAAGAGCTGGAGCATGATAAGACTTCTGAAGGAATATTGTCGCAGTTATAATGCTTAGTCTTTTCGGAAATACATACAACATAATATGGCGAAGAAATAACGCCCGATCGTTAAGACATTCATTTACTGACAAAACGTTATCATCCAACAAAGGCTGACTCGCAAATGAATGATGAAAGTTTTCAATCGAGAACACACCAGAAATCGACACCAAAACAAACGCCAGTTTCAAATTGCTGTCATTTTATATTAACAATGAAAATAGGACACGGACTTTTGCGATTAATTGATATAAAGCATGAAAACGATCACAATGTGCCAACCGTGTTTGTAAAATAGAAATAATATTTCCATAAATCTAGATACATGCATGAAAATCTACACATTCAGTAAAAAATGATAATGGCTAAAGGAATAGCCGATATCACTCACACATACAGAAATTTCGAACAATATATATATATATATATATATATATATATATATATATATATATATATATATATATATATACATGATTGTGTATTTAGGCAGCAATCCCTCTTTTAGTTTCATTTATTGGCAACAATGTTCTGCAGTAAAGCATTTTATTTAATTTTTCTTGTGTTCGTATATTTTTTTAAGATTGTCTGTTTTATAATTAATCTTATATATATATATATATATATATATATATATATATATATATATATATATATATATAGAATAGGGTAGAATAAAAAAAGTAAGAGCAAGATCTAAAAGGTCAGCTAATCTACCAGTGGTCTCATCTCACAATCCCCACTTTTGCTTCATATATTGTCTCCTTTGTAAATCACTAGAGGATCTGAAGTGCCACTTAAGATTATTGCACAAAAATTCATAAATGAATCAATTTGTTAAATTGTCAGATCGTCATACGTCGAAACCGACAGGAGAGTCTATTATATCCATCTATATATATATATATATATATATATATATATATATATATATATAGATAGATAGATAGATAGATAGATAGATAGATAGATAGATATAGATATTATGTGTGTGCTGCGTGAGTATGTGTACTTTAATTTAAATGTTTTTGTACTAGCAATATCCCTAGCTAACAATATATCATTGCTATCTGAAACATAAAGATTGAAAAATGTGATTTTAGAATCTTCACAAGTTCGTGACGTTTCAAAGTAACGTTGTCAATGCGTTGCCATGTAATCTTACATTGACAGAAAAGGAATACTCGATTCAATGAAGATATTAGAACGTGGAAATTAAATTTTAAATCTTCTAGGTATATTGTTAAACAAAGAATGGGTATTTTCATGTTATAGCTGACCAGCACTGTACTGTCAAATAATTTTGTAATTACATACGAATCGTGTATTCTTCAGAAACAAATTCCTAATGTTCTTCAAAAAATATTTTTTTTCAAATTATTGATGTCAATGGGTAACAGAATGAACGTAAAAACTTGGACAAATAACGCGATTTTAATTTGGATATAAGAAAAAAAAATGAGTTCCCTCTTCGCATGAACAAAGGTGCAGTTGGAACACTCTTAAAGCGCCTTGCAATGTGGCTGGAAAAATGGGAAATCCCCATAGATTTGAAACACTTCAGTAGACTAAGAATACTTCAATATACAAATAAACCCCCTCTCACGTAATCGCTCGCCATTATCCTTCTTCTTTCTTCTCAATTCATTATAAAATCATAAACCCTTTTTCTTTGGGATTATGCTTTATACTTCACAATTAATACGAAAGTGATTTGCCGATGGGGAAAAACTGTCCGAAGTATAATTAAATTCCCATCTCTGATTAATTAAAATACCGACTCAATTCAAAGCAATGGCTCACTTTCTTCATAATAAAAATCTCAGTCTTCATTAAATGTGGTGCAGCATATAAAGATCGATGTGTTTCCTACATAAAATCCGCCGTAAAACATTTATTTCTTCAATGAATATTTACTTTGTTTACAATGATTAAACGGGCTGTAAGATCAGACGAACCATTTAAAAGGCAAGGTTATTATATCATATTTGCTTATTGACCATTTTTAGTGGTAAATATTTTGTTTAGCGAATTGAATATCGAACAGTACTCGTGGATTCATTTTATGGTGATTTATATATTGGAAATTTCATAGTTATTTTCGTTGTATTTTGTTCTTTGCAAACATGGAACGACAAGTCTTGGAATAAAAATGGCAGACGACACCGATTTCAGTCGTTAAAACGTGAAACGGTTTAAAGAATGTATTTCGATGTTGAGTACTGAAAAGATTTAAAAGAACATAAACATATTTTTTCTCAGTTTGATTTCTGCAAAATAACATAAAATTTCATTCGTTCGTTCGTTTTTATTAATTCGTTCAGTTTCACAGACCTGGATTTCTTTGACAATCGTTGAATAATATTTAAAAAAATTTAAAAAAAATAAAAAAATAAAAAAAATTTTTGTTAAAATTACTTTTTGCCTTTTATACTAATAAAAATTTTAAAAACAGATTAGTATTACAATTAGAGATTTTTGAAAGAATTTAATTAACTCAGAGATAAAACCAAAAGACGGAAATATGGTGTTTAAAATATTATGTTTCACCATTTTGGGATTGTGTGTGAGACTAAATTAAATTTAGTAGATATCGGTTAAAGCTGTCTGCTTTAGAGGGATTGTTAGAAGGTTTACTGGGATTGTTAGAAGATATATAGGGATTGTTAGAAAATATACAGGGGAATAATACAAGATTTACAGGGATTGTCAGAAGATATACAGGGATTGTCAGAAGATATACAGGGATTGTCAGAAGATATACAGGGATTGTTAGAAGATTTACAGTGATTGTTAGAAGATTTACAGTGATTGTTAGAAGATTTACGGGCATTGTTAGAAGATATAAAGGGATTATTAGAAGATATACAGATATTGTTAGAAGAATTACAGGGATTATTAGAAAATATACAGGGATTGTTAGAAGATTTACGGGGATTGTTAGAAGATTTACTGTGGTTGTTAGAAAATATACAGGGATTATTATAAGATATCAATGGATTGTTAGAAGATTTACAGGGATTGTTAGAAGATTTACGGAGATTGTTAGTAGATTTACGGGGATTGTTAGATTTACAGTGATTGTTAGAAGATTTGGAAATCACCATGTTTCCGATGTTTCTTCGTCATATGGCTTTGTCGACAACTCACGGTCGCAAAGTGAAATCAAATAAATTAATATATGCATATATGTTTAAAAATTATGACAACGCTTATTTTTTTAAAATAATTTCACCTCAATCTACTAAGATCCAACTTTTAATGAATATGAGAATGAAAGGCACTATTAAAGTGAGAGAAGAATAAAATAATATTAATTAAGAAGATATTACATTTAAATTTTGAAGTTCATATCTGACTGTGAAGAAAGAAGTTACACGACAAGAGAGAAGTGTGATAGAAGACTATTAGTATAGAACTTACGATTATATCTAGACAGTTCAATTGTAAAATAGTGAGACCTTGCCGACAATCTAGCATTATGCTTAAACATAATGTGTATGTACCATAGAGGAAAGTTCATCATAACATTTACTATGAAAGTATTTCTAAACCAGGCACGTTAAATTTCCATTGCCGTGGTGGGAAAGTAACTGAAACCGAGATGCCAGGTCAGGACCAATATTATTGCGGATTCTTCTTTGGATTTTATCCAGAATCTCTAAGTATATAACAGGAGCAGACGACCAGCTGTGGGAGCAATATTCAAAAGCATAGATGAATTGTATACTTATAAATATGTAAGATAGATTTTGGAGACAAAAATTGCCTAGCGTTGTCTTGACACAGAGATCCAACTTTCCTAGCATCAGATCTGGCAATGGATTCAATATAATCTTTCCACTTCATGTCAGCAGAAAATGTTAAACCGAAAAGGCGCAACGTATTAATTTAAAAATTATGCATTTTTCTAATACTTTTATGTAAAAATGTTTAAGATATCAATTCTTTAAATAATAATTAGTTTAGATTGTTTCCTATAATTAAAGCAAAATTATATAAAGGGAAACGATATTTAAATTAAATGTATAATTTAATAATTCATAGTTTTCATTTAGTATTTTTTAAAGACATATAAACGTCTGGTATCTTGCTAGATCGATTACAACAGTACATCGCTCATCACAGGATGTCCCATACTTTTGGCCTTGTGCCATATCTAAGCTACGCTTATGTAATCACTATTTGGGCACTTATACGTGATGTAATGGTAATAAGAATATCTCACTGGAAGGATTACAACTGAATAGTGAATTCATTTCTAATTGGGTGTCCCATACTTTCGGCCTTGTGCCATGTCTAAGCTACGCTTATCAAATCATTATTTGGGCACTTGTACGTTGTTAATAAGCCCGACTTGCTAGAACAATTATGATTGAATAGTGAGTTCGATCCTTGCTGTGTGCCCCATATATTCGGCCTTGTGCAACATTTTACATATTCTTATCAAATCACTATCTGGGCACTTCGACATGGGATATGGGTTAGTAAGCTTGTCTTGCCAGATCGATTACGATTGAATAGTGAGTTCGGTCCTCACTAAGTGTCCCATACTTTCAGTCTTGTGCCATATATAAGCTACGCTTAGCAAACTACTAATTGGGCGCTTCGAGCCTTTTTTCCTGGTCCCTCGTGCTACTAGATTGGCATTTAGGTCCCATATTTTTATTGTTGAAATGGTTAAATGAAACCGTCACCTCTACGCCAACAGTTTCTTTTCTCGACCTTCGTGACTGTGGGACTCCTTCCCGTTTACTTGCTTCCCTGAAAAGTACAATCTTCAATGCCATGTCAATGGCCATCTTGTGTCGTCTCGTTTATCTTTTATCCTTTTCTCAGTCCCCATTATTCCCAGTCTTTTTTCTCCCTTTCACTCTCTGTAACTCCCCTGTGTACTAGTGGTATTCCCGCATTGCTTAGGGGTGGATTTATTAAAAAATAAAATAAATATCAATGATCAAAGAACATCCTTCAAATCTACAAATGAACCATTCGCCCTTGCATGGGGTATTGATGCCATATACGGTCTGTAGCCCCTTCTGTTTGTCTCAAGGTTCTTGATAAAATCCAAAGACGGAGATGCAATGTAATTAGCCCTGATCTGGCATTTAGTTTGCAGTCGCTCTCTCAGAGACGTGCCGTTGCCTCCCTCTGTCTTTTTTACAAATACTTTCATAGTAACTGCTCCGATGAGCTGCTTTCGCTGGTTCCTAGACTTCATGAATTTAGGCGTTCTACTAGGCTGGCATCTCGCTCTCACCCTTTCACTGTCGAAGCTGATAGCTATTATCCCTGATAGCTATAATCTCTAACTATTCAAATGTAATGTCAATCGACGTCTCCAGATGCCTTGATCTATCCCCTATCCTTCGCTTCATCCTTTCCTCTATCACTCCTATTTGCTCTCGCTCCAAGTCCTTTTAACCCCCTGCGTGCTAGTGGCTTCCCGCCTTGCTTGGGGTGAAACGCTTAAAAAAAAAATTAAATTGGTCACACAAGCACCATTCACTCTCGTAGGTTAACTTATCAAAACTTAGTGCATATTGCGCATATCGATAACCACCTAACGGACCATCAATATGAAACTATTAATATAAGACTAATGCGAGTAGATGTCATGAAAATATTATACAGGAGACACTGTAAACGATAATAATATTGGTAATATATGCCGTCGCCTCATAAAAAAAAACATTCACCATTCATTGACCGAACAACCTGGGTTACTATGGATTGAAAGTGATCAAATATTTCTCAGTAAAACAGCTCCCAAAACGTCACTATTACCGTTCATTCCATTATTGATGGTACCTTCCTTCTTAACCATTTGTGTACTGGAAGAACGTCAACATCTTGATTATTTCATTATTTAATTGTTGCTATTTTTGAAAGTCTGCAAGTGATGTTTTTTCTTCTATTTGTGATTACTTAGCGCCATTTTGAAAAGGTTCGAAGTTGGATGTTCCTCGCTAAGTGCTACAGAGTTCATTCAACTGAAGATTTTAATCATTGACCTGAGTAAGCAGTTCCGTACCGCTGACAGATTATACATTTCTAAACGAGTTTTTTTTGCCCGGCATGGCATCCAGTTGAAAGTCACGATATGAGGAGAGGCTGTTTAAGAACATGACTCGAGTTTTTTACGCTGATGTTTTAGTTTTATAGCAATTTGAGGTACTGGACAAAACTAGCACTGACGCGGCTGTTTTCTATGTTCAATTTCTTTTTCACCCAAACTTAATTTGTTACAACTTATTCAAGTGCCGATCTATCTGAGGACCATCATTACTCCGTAGATTTGCGCAATTTACTCATCTAAACCATTATTTTCGCTAGGTTTTTGTCGTACAGAACTTAGAAAATACGAAATATTTTGTAGATTTATATAACCCTTAGGGATCCAGTCACGTTTCTGTTCTGCTGATATCTGGGCCTCTAATGAAGTGGATATTATATATGATTTGCAATGAAGGAGATATTCAATCTATAAAATTTGAAACAATTCTTCATGGAAGTCGTTGGTTGTTTGTTTGTTTCTTTTCTACGGTTTATCAAATTCAGGAAATATTTTTAGAATTTAAGAATTTTTTTTGTTTGTTTATAAATAATATTGATTTAAACATACAAGTTTTACTAATTATCCCATTTTTCGGAGGGAGAAGTGGCTTAATACCTTTTAATAAAGGAAATATTTAGGCTCCAAGTTCTTTGGTTAATATTTTGGTATGAAGGTTATTCATTGTTTTCTGCTGTCGCTTTTGTATTTGATATATCTTTTGAGTATCTAATTTTCCAAACCATTTTCCCTCATGTATCCTTTTTGTTTCCATTTTCTCTAAAATTTCCTCTTTGGTTACATATACAGACTGAAATATGCCCAACATCCTTCTGTAGAACCAGATGTCTGTTGCCACATTTCTGTTGCTTTTTTTTCTCTCTATGAAGAGATTGTTCAGTATTCACTGGTATTATATAACAGTTCAGTACTAATTTCTTCGTTTCTATCGAAATTTTTGTGTTTCTTAATATTTTGCTTGGGTTTTGGAAAGCATCCTTCGTTATGTTTACAATATTTTATTTAGTGATTTGTTACTTGCTGCCAAACCCCGTGAAACTATTGCATATATATTTAAATTTTAAATACAATTTTGTAAAATGTCATTATTTAGCGACTAAAACATTTATCAACGTTGCACACAAAAAAAAATAACTATGTACAATTTATTCATAATTTAAATTTGTATGTGCAGCAATTCATTCAAAAGTGACTGTGCTTTTTTCATATTATAAATGATGTTTTTTTTTGTTTTTTGTTTTTTTGGTTGGTGCACAAGACATCACTCATCATGTCTCCTACACAGCCTGTCGCATTTCCCGTTTATATCATCAGACAAGGATATGTACATATGTTTTATAGATTATATAAAAGCATTTCATAGGGTATGTTAAAAAGAACTGTTTGAAATGCCAAGATTTTATTTGTTAGGGAAATATATTCGAAAAATAAAAATCTTATACTGGAAGCAAACCACCTGTATAAGGTTAGAGAATGAATTCAATTAAAGCACAAAGAAAACCCAATCGAAATGGGCGTAATTCGCTGAACTATTTCAACCATGATAGTGTGATGGCCCTAAAAGCATTAGAAGTGCTACCGGGATTAGTTATTAGCGACCACACTGTTAAGAACATAAAATATGCAGATATTAGAGTGTTGAAAAAAAAGTACTAAGCATTAATTTCTAGAAGATAGAATATATGGTTGTTAGCAAAAGGAACCGCCCAACATGCAAATTACATGTACCAAAATGAACAAATGCAACAATTTGAATATCTAGGAAGTTTTTTAACAGTGGATAGACGGAAAGTGCGACACTGAAATCCGAATGCGCAGTGGGATAGCAAAAGGGTTCCTCCAAAAGCTAAGCAAGGTATTAAGAAACGCGAAACTTTTGTTAGAAAAAAAAAAGAAGCTTACTGAACTCTTGTAATATCAGTCCTCCTATGCTGTAGTCAATGCTCGACAATCTTTTCACAGATGAAGAAGAGACGAGAAGCAAAACAAATGTAGTTATACAGAAGGAAACTGAGAATACCATGGACCGAACATGTGAGCAACGATAAAGTTTTAGAGAAATGAAAAAAATGGGAAGAGACAGTCGAAATTTCCGGGCCTCATAATGAGGAAAGAGGGCTTGGAAAATTCATACTCATAGGACACATTATAGGTAGGAAAGGCAGTGTTGATAGCAGCAAGGGAAATTAGAGATACTCTGAGAATGTTAGGGAAGTGGGAAAATTACTGACAATGAGAAAATAGATGTCTTATGGGGCGTGTTCTTTAACGCATATATCTTTTGTATTATTAATGATTTAAGAAAACAACGAAACTCCAAATGGGAATCAACAAGTATATATTGAAATAACATACAAGAACAAAATATACAATAATTTGTATTCAATGTATAGATTAAGAGAAAAGAAGTTGCTTCCCTTTTACCGTATTTTGATTTGTATTTGATTGAAAGAAAGTTCTCGTGAGAAAAATGTCCAGGAAAAATATTAGAACAAAGGACTCTTTGTTAGAATAGATAACACAAGAATACAATTGATCAGAAAGTGTGTTGTGTTAGAGAAATCAAGTTCTGGTTGAGTGAACTTGGCTGAGTCACAAAAAGATATGCATATATGTATTAAAAATTTCTGTGTCTATGCGTGCGTTTGAAATGTTGTGAGTAAAGTCATAGGTTTGTGTTGACAGGCAAAATTTGCTGGATTCTACTGGCGGCTTATGACAAAGTCGCTTCGTTTAAAGCTACAGAGAGGTTCCCAGCGAAAACGCGGGAAAAGTTGATTTTGCACTAAAATATGTGATTGGTTAAAATTTGACGAATCGTTAAATTTGTACTAACGAATCAGGTAAGCAAATTCAAAACCAAAAAATTCAAAGCAACAGTTGCGATGGCTAAATTGTTCTATAGAAAGGCAGTACTGATTTATTAGCCAATCGCAGACGAATGAAACGTGGGCGTGGAAAAACATAGCAGTTGCTACAGATAATTGTCAGCAAGAGGAACAGACCATGACACGAACAGCGAATTGGTAATGATAATAATAGCCGTTTCACTCGTAGGAAACATTTACCATTCATTGATAGAGCAGCAAGTACTGTATTCTGTTGGAATTTATAAAATCTTTCTCTTACAACAATGTTTTAGAAAAACAGGTTTCTCAAGTCTAGTAGCGTTTATCGCCATTTTCAGAATTGATTGGGGTTTTCCTTCCTAATCTCTTATTTGATGTGGTGTGTAATATAAACATATTGATCATGCCATTATGTTCCCTTCAATTTACATGTGTTATCCATTTTAGTTGTTGCTGCTGTTGGTAGTCCTTAAGTGATGTCGTTTCTGATATTTGGTACAGTTGGATTATAAAAGAAGAGGCAACTGTATGAATAGACACATAACCTTTTATTTGAAGTAGTGCAGAACGGTATTATATTGATTATGTCATTATTTTCTCTTCGAGTTACATGTCCTATTCATTTTAGTTGTTGCTGCTATTGGTAGTCCTGAAGTGATGTGGTTCTGTTATTCGGTACAATTCTTTGTCTATGATTCTGTGGCGTCAGTCCGCAATGTTCGAAAAGTATAAATTTACCAAGACCCTAAAGATTTACTCGCTCAAAGCCTTTTTTCACTAATGATATTTGAAAGCGGTTGCATAAAACTGACAGTTGAGATATTTCTGAACGGGTTTGGCGCCATGTATGCCATTTATATTAAATCCGTTTCTATCTGACGAGGCTCATTAAGAACATGACTCGAGTTTTCAGCATGGCGTTTTGGTTTTGTTGAAGGCCAAAACATCAAGAAAATGCGAAAATTAAATACCTAGGAAGTGAAAACGTTTCGCGAGGACGGAAAAGAGGCACCCAAATCTGAAGATTGATGCCTTCCAACAAGTTAAGAAGAGTATTAAGAAATAGAAAAATGTCCTTACAAACAAAAAGGACTGAACTATTATTTAACGTTAGTCTTCCAATAATGTAGCGAATGCTGGAAAATTTCCTCACATATGAAGAAGAGAGGCAAAAGAATTGTTATCCTAGAGTTTGATGCCGAGATTATCATCGACAGAATAAGTGAGAAACATGGATGTTTTAAGGAAAATTCAAATAAATATGACATATAGTTAGAAAGAGAAAGAAAAGTTAAAATTACTAGAGCACATTATAAGGAAGGAAGGCTTGGAGAATATGACAGTCCCATGACATATTTAAGCAAGAGAAACATAAGAAAACAGCGAATAACCTACCTAACAAGCTTTTGGGAAATGTTGGCAAAAGAGGGATAAGCCGGAATAGCAAAAGGTAGACCCTGCTAAGAGTTATCAAAGATAGGAAGTTGGGGAGAACCATGATCACATAGAAGAAGAAGGAACCTATCTGTAAGTCTTAGATGACCAGGTGTTAAGGGTAACTGTTGTGGATTCCGTGAATGGACTCCTGCACAAATAAATAAACAACGCCAGAAATTGAGATAGAAAAATAAGTGTATTAAGCGTAAGAATATGGACTTGAAGTGAAGATTAGTAATCCAGGAATGCGGGTTAGTAGAAAGTATATGTACAAGTCTCTGTAAGTAAAGCCGTAATTCTCTCTCTCTCTCTCTCTCTCTCTCTACTCTTGTATAACTCTCTGAGAACACCCTGTGTCTGTCTCCGTATCACTCAACCTGTCTCAACGTATCTCAACGTATCTCCACGTATCTCAACAGCAGGTATTCTCACTGTCAGTATAAGTATATTTTGGACGAGTCCATCTTATGTAAAAAGAGGAGAGCCCCACAACAGTAACCCTAAGAAAAAATGAAAATTAAAAAAAAGCAATTAAAATAGCAAAATAAATTTTATGTTAAATAGTGTTCAACTTTTTATTTTATTATAATGTAACTATTTCTAATATAAACAGCACATGGGAGTAAGCCTGTCACCCCAACAAATAATTTATTATAATAGCTGACCACAAGAAAGGATCCTTGTCGCCTATGGCGGTTAACCAATCACTGTTGTAGATACTTGTACCAGAACATTTATATGTATTCATCGTCTAAAGGACCCACCTGTGGTTTATACCGCATCTAAACGCATCATCTGGCAAGATCAACAGTTTGAATTAGGCGAGTAAGCTCAAACCCTCGGCCACGATGACCTGTGACTTCATGCTAACACAACCATCGAACAACTGCATCTTCCCAGTGTTTTTACAAGGCTTGGGGGTCAAAAGAAAAAAAAAGAAATAGATAAACAAATTAAAAACGTTGAAAACAGAAGTTAACTACTCAAATATAGAAATCAATCACCCATTGTTCTTGTCGCCAAATAACTTTATATAAATTCAGAAACTTGGAGAAAAGATGGGCGAATAATCACGTTTTATTCTGGTCAAGAAAAGGTTAACTATTTTCAGGACCGAGAAATAATGGAATATCATTGTCACATTGGCTGGAAGGCATATTTCCTACTTTGGTCCCAAATAGTCATGATTATTTCGGAAACTAAGGATGGATAACAAACTTCATTCTTCATTTCAAAGTCTCCAAAACCGAAAGGCAGATTCTAAATAGGAAGAGAAATGAATCTTCGTCCTTGCGATAAAATAATGAAAGATAATTTCACGAATTTGAAGCACAGACGAAGCATCAATATAGAAAAATAAATCACGCATGTTTCTTTCCATGAAACAGGTGATATAATTTCAAAGCTTTGAAACAAGGAAAGATGATATTTAAGTGGACAGAAAATCACACTTGGTTCTCGATTCAAATAAGATATTTTTAAACAAGTAACACGGACTGATAACATACTGAAAGGAAATCATGCTTCCTTTTTGCCTTCAAATATGGAAACGTATATTCGATGCATGACATCGCTATACGGAACACATTGGCTTCTCCAAGAAATCACGCATCGTTTTTGATAATACAAAGACAATTTTTTTTTAAATCTTAAGATGTCAACATATGCGTTCTAATAATTCAAAACAAAAACAGAAAATTCTGATAGGGTTAAAGAATATCTTATTTTGTTATTGATATAAAAACAGTTTAGATTCAGAACTTTGCAACACGAACGGCTCACATTAAACATCGCATGAAAACATACTCGTTTTTTTTCTATAAAACACTGTAAGAGAAGGTTTGACACGATGGTCATCTTCACAAGTTGAAGGGGTTTCTAGTCGAATTTTTGATTTTATTCAATCTAATTAAATCGAGAAATGATGGTTGTCTCGAACGCCCACTCTTCAAGCTCTATCTACATAAATGCCGGTCCATCCTCCCCAGTGATCTATCCTCAGACATACTTTGTTTCTAATTTATATCACTGACCTCCAAACATCACTCTATACCCGTGGGGTGTCTACGCTCGATGTAACAACTAATTATTCCTGTCTAAATCATAAGTATGATGTAATATATAAAGTCAAATTGAATGCTGATTTCGAATATGACCGTTAATCTATTGTTAACTGGAGCAAGAAGTAGCTTGTCAATTGTTATCTCCAAATTTTTTTTTTGCCTTGCATAAGCATGGCTGGTGCTAATCGTTAGACGAATAAATCATTACGCCATGTTCAATAAAGTTTTCTGATTATATAAATTAGAATAATTATATTGAATCAGTTGCTAAGTCTACTGCTTAGAATGTTGGTATATTGTGTCATGCGAGGCCCTTTATCTCTCTAGAAACTTTCTTGCACCGTTATAAATCTAACATTTGTCAAGGCATTCGATATTGTTGTCATAATTTGCCTGGTGTTTCTGGTATATATTTTGAGATACTTAGCTAAACTCAAAGAAGAATCCGCAATATTATCGGTCTCGGCCTGTCATCTCAGTCTTAATGACTTTCACAGCACCTTAATTTGGCCTCCCTTTATATTTTCTCAAGGTGATTGTTCTAATGAGTTTTCCTCTTTTAGTCTATGAACTTGATGAACTTAAGCGTAGTACTTGATTGGCCGCTAAGTCTCATCATTTATTTGTTGATACATATAACTGTAAATGATTGCTAATAATTTCTTTTCTCGCACTTCTCTCCTATGGAAATCTCATTCAGCTTCTTGGTCTTTCTGTCAAGTGCAATTCAAAAGAAATAAATTTATAAGGAATTAATAGATTTATTTTTAATCCAACTCTTATGTTTTACTCCTAACTGTATTTTTAGTGGATAACCGTGTGTGTGAAAAAACGCTCATTTTTTTTTTTTAAAAGTGGGTATTACGTTTACCGATTGCTCACTTGAGAAAACTTGAAAGAAAATGTGCTCCCCGGCTTGGTTCGGACCTTGCTAGACTGTGACGTTTTTTATGTTGTGGTTCGGTCCAAAGCACACCGGATGTGGTGGTGAATTCAAATACAACAGGCAAAAAAAAACGTATTTTTGAGAGCGTATTTTCTTTATAGACAGTTAAAAATGGCATCGTTCTATTCAAGCATGGGTATACAATGGGTTTGAATAAAATTAATTACAACGAAAATTGTCACCTGTCTTGGCGGTTCCATTCTCTTTCCTCCATAACTTTTTTTTAATTTTCATATATTCTATTACCTTAGTCTTCCGTAATCCGTTGTGCCGTAGTGGTTTTACCGCTTTGCTTCTAGTAAACGGATAAAAAAAAGCAAGGCAAAAACTTACAAATGCTGTTAAACAAACTACTTAATTTTATCTGAATAAGAAAACACTTATTTCTCGACTTCAAAGAAACTCGTATATTGTTAGACAGTTGAAACAATGCCGGATTACTTTAAGACATCATTTTTTTATCATATAATCTTATTATAAGCTTGCTTGTCTCTCTGTTACTTCCATGTACATTACTCCCTACCAATACCTCATAAATAATAGCCTATTTCGTTTGTACTGAAGATAGTTGTGAATTGATATCTTTTTAAGGAGATACTCTAGGATATAACAGAAATCATTTTGCTGATTATCAGCGGTGTGACGCAGACCTTACAAGAACCAAATCAAAAGACCCTGACAAATCGAGGAAATAGACTTAAACATCCCTTAGTCTCGGGCGGAGGAGCTAAGATTGAAAGTGAGACAAATACTGGAGAAAGCCAAACCACCCAAATCAAACACCACGTAACTGGAGAGGCTGGCAATCTGAACCCTACAGAAGAAAGAAAACATCATCATGCTACCAGCTGACAAAGGCAATGCGACTTTCATGCTGGACTAGTCAGAATATACAGGAAAACTGGAAGACCTCATTAGAAATGGTATACAGTAAAGAAAGATACAACAATATAACCAGAACGAAAGCTGTCGCAGATCCTAATCAAGAACAAGAACGACCTTCTACTAAAACATACAAGCTACCTCACATATACAGCCTGCAAAAAATTCATAAAGATGGTATTTTTCTCAGGCAGATTATTAGCTGCCAAGGCCCTGTGTGCCACCTTCTGAGTCGCTTCTTTATAAATATAGATATAATTCATAATTAACTCATTAATAGGAATGTCACCTTCATAGGTTCAAAACTTCGCATATTTCTCATCTAATCCAACCAGATTCTGTACATGGGGAGTTTGTTCACAGAAGAGAAACTATCTGGATTCAGTGACAGACTGGACTCAGACTCATTACTAGGAGAACGGAGCAGTATATCAATAGATAACCTGATAGAGATGATGATTTTCTGTTCGCAAACACTTCGGAATGGGATTAGACATATTGACAGGGTTAGCAATTGGTTCGCCATTATCATCACCAATGGCAAACATATAAAAGGAATATACATTGAAATGGCATTAGAATCTAAATCGTTAAATCCAACCCTATGGCTGAGATGCGTAGATGAGACCTTCATACCCTGACCAGACGATGAAGAGATTCAGCTACTACTGGACCATGTGAACTCAATAAGATCATCGATGCAGTTCACAATGGAGAGAGAATACAACAAACTCGTATTCCTGTACTAATATCTCGAACAGAGCATGGGTTCAAGATATCCGTATGCCACACGCCAACATTCACTGGACAATACCTCAACTTAAACTGCCAACACCCCTAGAGTAAAAAAGAAAGGGGTCGTCCGCAGCTTAAAAATCGAGCAAAAGTCATGTGACGATCCAGAGACATGTGAACAAGAAATGGTCAGGATAAGCAGTACCCTACAACGTTAAAAAATACACTGGGTGCATGGATAATAACACCCAGAAAATAGATTCGATCTGCCTACCTTATGTAAATGGATTATCGGAGAAAATGCAAAATATCTGACGTCAACATAAGATCAAGATGATCTTCAACAGTGTTTCGACACTTGGCAGACACCTCTTCCGAGTAACACACCCATAGAGATGAACATGGCCAAGGACTGTGTGTACGCCCACACATGCAGACCGCCCCTTCAGGTAACACTGCCAGAGAATCGTAAAGCTGTAATACGAGGGGAAATAAAAAAATCAGATGTAGCTGACCACATATTGAGGGAAAAGGAAGATCACCGTCCTCTGTGGGGTGAGTCTGAAATAACAGACGGAGAACTGCACTGGAAAATACGAAGATTTAAGGAATCAGCACATATGCTAGGCCACAAAAATCTCCTGAGCCGACCAAGCATAGAAATAAATACAATATGGGAACCAGTAATGCGGAGTGCTAGAGAAAAGCAATAGTAACAACAAAATTGCAATATGAGCTTTGAAAAAATTGAGAACTGAGATATTATTCATACACTGATGTCTTCAAAGACACATGTTCCCGTGGATAAACGCGTTGGTTGGATCCAGTGACATAACCCAAATAGCTGTGAGTTCAATACTGCACTGGTGAACAAAAATTTGAGTTGAGCTAAAGGGAGATTAGTGATATCCGGAAGTGGCTTGGAACTAGAACAATCTACCGCGATGGACGGAATAAAGGGCTCAGTTCTAAATTCCAATCACCTGAAGAATACCGGGGCGTACAACGACCGAAACGTTGTGAAAGTAGCACATGAGGACAACAGTCCGAACAATGTAAATAAAATAGAAAATCTTTGAAATTTTTACAGGTATTTCCAGTGTTAAAAAATCGTGTTGAAACGAAAATAAAGCGATTCACGCTGGCCATAAATAACGTTAAGGACATTGAAATCCAGGCGGAATACACAAGAAAATCCGCTTTTGCTTGTTGACATTAGATAGGGTACGACAATATATGACATTTGAAACACAGACCGGTCACATCTTTCTTGTCATCAAATATTGCAATATAATTTCAAAATCTTAAATATCACTGACGGATTATTTGAACGTCGTCAAGGAATCATGATTCCTTTCTCCTCTCAAATATGGTGATATAATTCCAGAATATTGTAATAAAAGTCGAATTACTTTCAGCTTTAAACGGTGACATTAAATAAAGTGGAAAAATTTTAGAATGTCAAAAATGAATAGGATTATTCCGATCTGGAATGAGTATTCAACTGTTTTTCGTGCTGTGAAATAAGCTAAGATGATCTCAGAAAATAGATCGACAAACGGATTACTCTTATCTGCATAATAATCTCACACATGTCCTGCAATAAAATAATTTTAGAGCCTTTAAACGTGGAAAAAATACTTTTCTTCTATAAGAAATCACACTTTATTGCCGTGTTTTTAACCTTTTTGAATTCAGGGTTGCCTTTGAAAAATAAATAAACCGTAGGGCGCTCTTTAAATTTTGCTAAGGAAAATTTGAAAACAGGAACATAAGAAAGACATCTCTACTGAAATAAGCATTTATTTGTAAGGAACAATTTTGTACATTTAAATAGCACAGTTTTCATTTACAGGGATTTATGAAGAACCAGCTATTTATTTTTAGAGACGTCGATATTGACTGATTTAAATCCCTTGATGGAGGTAAAACGGTAAGGATTATTCACCCCTTCTTAATGATTAAAGAATTTAACCTACAGTTGAAAATATCAAATGATAACGACTTAACTTAGATGTAGAAGCCATGCTCTTGGTGTTGCAAGCTTTTCTAAATGTAAAGTTTTTTTTTTTTTAAATATAAAATAATGAATAAACTATTCTTCTATTAACTTTGTGTGCACGTGGCTATCTTTCAAAGCGCATTAGTACGACCGAGCACACCTGGTGAGAAACATTGCTTTATTGTTTTTCATCAAATTTCAGTTCTTTTCCTTCAAATATGATAGGATATTTTCAGATTTTTGACATACGAACAGATTACGCTAAACTAGTCAAAAATACACATTTCTTTCTATCAGACACGGTGATACAATTTCAGTATCGTGAGACCGAGATAACTCGCACTTGCCTCTCAGGAAAACGCCGTTCATTATCGCTATCAAATAGAGTGAGACAATTTAGGAACCTTGAAACAGAAACTAATCACTCTAACCTGTTCAGGTAATCACAGTACCTCCCAACCATGAAATCGCGCGATTACAATTAAGGAATCATACTGGTCTGAAGAGAAATACGAACTTCACGAGCTAGGTACATTAACCAGAAGACCTGCTATTGCAACTTTAAGTAATCAATGATTGTAACTAATATGAATCGTGACAATTCGTTAAATCATAAGGAACAATGCTACATAACGTATGTATATATATATATATATATATATATATATATATATATATATATATATATATATATATAGGCAACAATTTTTTCATTGATGCATGTTTCATTAAATAATAGAGACAAGTTTTGTCTATTTATTTTTAGTAAGTTCCTTTCATATTGTCTGATAAGTTTAATAACATTATCATTGAAAAACGAAAGAAAATCACCAGATTGATACATGTTTAAATCTAATCTAAGCTTTCGGGTTACATAAGCCATTATCAAAGATGACAATTACTTTTCAATATATCAACCAATACACGGAACAATAATGATTTTTTTCTGTTTTTGTTGCATGAAAACTTTCAAAGCAACGACTAACTAGTGTAGGCATCAATATATATATTGGGCAGCTAGTTCCTGTTTTGGAGGGCTCTTGATTGGGCCTCCGACTTGTTCAGGATTATGAGAGCCCTTAAGTTTTGCATATTCTCAGCTTTAGAAGCTCTCCTAGCTGCCATTTGATCTGGTTTTCATTTTTCTCATTGCCATTGCTCTTGCTTGATTGCAATCTGGTCCTCTGTTTGTGGGGATTTTTTTTTTTTTTGCGAGGCATGCTGTTACTTAATACGATAGGTAACAATAAACTACAGAAGAACTCAAAATTGATATATTTATATATATATATATATATATATGTGTGTGTGTGTGTGTGTGTTTGTGTGTGTGTGTCTGTGTCTGTGCGTTTGTGTGTGTGTGTGTCTGTGTCTGTGCGTCTGTGTGTTTTGAACAATAAAATATTAAAATACAAAAAATTCAGACACGCTTGGTTGTATATTAATATTTTTTGTTTTATTATTTCATATAGGTGCCTCAAATAGTTTCGGCCAGCATGACCTTCGTCAGTTGAAAAAAAATCCTGCTTATTAGTAGCAGTGAACTATAGGAGTGAATGAAGAAACTGAATTTTATCTGCAGTTTTGATTTGTTTTTTATCGTTAATTTTGGTCAGTGCTTATGTTGGTTAAATGGCCTTTTGCAAGATTTTAGGATAGAGGATGAGAGATTCACACACACACATACACGTGTGGGTGGTGGGTGTGTGCGTGTGCGTGTTTATTACAATTAATGAGCTCCAAACAATTTACCTCATACAGATGACAATTTCGTTCATGGGAAATCTAGAAATGTTGTATATTCTAATAAGGATGTTGTTCCTTTTAATAAACAAACCACGTTCCTAAATCCCTAAAATAAATGTATTCCAAAAAGGTTAACGTGAAACAAAATAAAATGCATTGTATTAGCTCATTAATCGCCTGTGCATTTTTCTGTCGTTATATTTGCTTATGATCATTGCGTATTACCTACTATCCAAATAATATATGAACATTTTATTGGTAAGGAAAACCAGGTTGCGTAACCGATATCAGTAATAGTGCTTTCTGTTACATAATGTTATATATATATATATATATATATATATATATATATATATATATATATATATATGTTGATGATTAAAACAAAAAAAGTAGTCCACGTGTATGTAAAATAGTTTGGTTAATAAAACAAGGCCAAACGAAATGGTACCAATAAAATCAGTACGATAAACAATGTAATCGACCTGCTAACAAGGTCAAAAAACGTTTCAAAGTTGAAACTTAAAGACTCTTGCCTTTTATGTTAAAAACTGTGGAACTATTGCTGGAGACAGATTTGGCTGGAGAAGGTTTATTTGGGAACACTGAAACAATTCTGAGCAAAAGAGAATTGAGACTTCTAACAAAAATGGCGCTATTAGAAAAGGAGAAATGGAATCCTTTTCAAAGCTATTAGGACACCAATACAGTTGCATTATTCGTCACCCTTTCGGCAGTTGGTTCAGACAGTCACATGAAATCGTCACAGAGGTGTCAGGTGCAAGCTCCTGTGAATGCAATCCTACCAGAAAGACCTTTAGATTACAAATGCGTGTTTTGTGACAAAGTTTGTAAGTCTGTTGCGGGAATCAAGCAAGTTTTCAACATAGGTAACAGACAAAATTTATATTTGCTACGTCTGTAAGAGAAGTTGTGAATGTAAAACTGGACTTAAGAATCACTTACGGGCCCACAGCAGATTGCTCGCTCGGCTAAAAAAGATGAAAATAATTAAATTCCGAAGGAAAAACAAAAAACACTCTACCATGTAAAGAGATGGTGATCTTCGGCAAAGAAGTGACAATCATCATGTACGTATGTATAACAGCAACATACTGCTTTCTGAAATATATTATTCCCATATCCTTAAATTAAAGGGTGTTTCCTTAAGACGGAACAAAGCCAGGAGTTAATAAATGAGTGTTATTGATGATAATTTATTTATTTCTCTATTGGATCATGTTAAGTCATGTCAATTATGTATGAAAATAATATCGGCCAATTGTCCGCAGATGTCCACTCGATGGTCAACATTTTTAGGACATCTCTGCATAGTTGCTCCTCGTTCTTACCAATATGCCTTATTATCTCATCATTCAGCTTTTGAATTGTTGGCTTGTTGGCATAGACCTTATTTTTGAGATGACCCCAAAGGAAGAACTTTAAAGGCGTCAAGTCGCACGATCGTGGTGGACAATTAACTTCGCTGTTTCGAGAGATGATGCGATCTGGTAATTTCTCATTGCGTTTCTATTTGAACGTCCATTTTCTTTATACGATTCGATTATTTTAACACATTGTTAAATGTCTCCATCGTTATCATTGCCAAAGAAGTAAGTTGTTAAATCTGAAAGAAAAAGAAAAAACACATTAGACGCTTAAAGTTAATTTACATTTAAATTCGATCCAAGTTATTAGAAACATTTTACTTCTTCATAATTCCAAAATATTAATGTCATCAACTGCCTCTTTTTTTGTATTTAAGAAGAGCCCGGTAATCTTTGTTTGCATTGTTTAGAGAGAAAATTTGAAGCTCTTACCGCTACTCTGTTCCTTGGACATAAGAAACATATGTTTCTTTCATTTCTGTCGCCATGTACGCTATCGGGCATTTCTGTACCCTGTGCTTACCTCCTAACTCTCGTCTGCCTGGATGAGTAAATGCCAAATCATCCTTATCGATTTTATTGAGTCCCCATTTTAACATGGAGACGTCTTTAAAGTATAGTTAAATCCACGTGACTAGATCCCGTCTTGGAGTGCTGAATTCAGTGGCAAGTAATAAATCATGCTGTTGTATGTATAAAACACAACTAAGCGAGCAACTCAACATGGAGTATACTAAAATGACACAACAGAGAAAAAATTTCTAAATACTTCAATGACATGTTTATGCGAAAGTGCATCGCCAAAAACCTCCGGTGATTTTATTTCGTAAATACAATATACATATGCAATAGTTACCCTTTATTTTAAACTTTAGTTAGCCGAGAAGATATAAATAACCATGTCATCGAATAGACCAGTAACTGGCTTCAGGATGACTACGTGTATTAACCCGAAAGAAACTAGTAGTTGTGTTCGATAGTACGTGTGCCGTAGTGTTGCAATAATTTATTCTCTCCGTATTCCATCGGTGACTACTAACCTCTGGGCCACAAATACTTGTATCTATAATTAACAACGTTAAACATAAAAATGTCTTTAATAAATAAATTGTCGGACCTTGTCCATTTCTTAATATATGACGTCATTTGTTTACATTTGATACGCCAGAGCAGTTATGAATGCATGAGATTCATAGAAGATTGAAGTTTATAAGCAGTAAATTCGACCTTGTCTACCGAAAGGTTCTTTGTGGCCCAGAGGTTAGGCACGTCAGCGTAAATGACGGTTCCGTATAGGATGCCGGTTCGAATCCTGTCAAAGAACGAATATTTTCTATGAAAATTTCTCGGACATTCAGGCCGGTAAATGTTATTTAATACTGTTTATCATAAACAGAGCATTTGCTTAAATACTTGTATCTATAAATAACAACGTTAAACATATATATATATATATATAAATATATGACAAATTAGAAAAAAGATCACATAAATGCACCCTTATGGAAATTAATTAAAACAACAGCTTTAGTTTGCTTTCTTTCGCCTTACGGTCACTTTTAGACCCACTAGAGTGGTGACAGGCTGTAATCGATTTCTATTTTTCCCCAGATTAGAATATTTGCAGTGGTGTGCATTGATATGAATCTATTTTCGCGGTATATTATGAAATTTGTTTGGCCTTGAAAAATATTGCGTCATCCGTGATTGCATCAGATTTTTATCACGTCCAGACTGTCTATTAGTTGTCCTATGGTCATTGTCTGCGAATCTCTCCTGATTTTAATCCAATCGAGAATCCGTGGACAATCAATGCAAGGAACGTGAAATAGACCTACAGAATACTAACATGTGCTCTAGGTCACGCTTCATTGGAAAATACGAAAAAAGTAAATAATAACGGAATTATTCGTTTTGTTTTATTTACACAAGTTTGTCTATATTCTTCGGTAAACCGAATCGCGTTCTCTCAATCACTGTGTGTTTATCTAAAAGTAAATAAGCTTAAATTCACCTTCATCCATACTGTGCGCCAACCGCTTAAGGGTAGAATCTCCGACTGATCCCAATTCAGCCGGGTTTTGACCCTAGCTCGTGGCAACCGGACGCCTGGTAACACTGATGAGCTGTGATACAGCGAAACAGTCAGTGGATGACAATATATATATATATATATATATATGTGTGTGTGTGTGTGTGTGTGTGTGTGTGTGTGTGTGTGTGTGTGTGTGTGTGTATCCCGTCGAATTCGACGTATGAAGGTCAAGCAGATCAGTTCTCAGGAAGCCGACAGCCCGACAGCAGCGCAAGAGATTTGATTATAGTGGTGAAAGTTTCGTGCAGCACCATCCACACTTTTTGAAGGGCTGAATTAGAGAACTATATATATATATATATATATATATATATATATATATATGTGTGTGTGTGTGTGTGTGTGTGTGTGTAACGAAAATCTTGGTAACCTATATAGATAATCCCAAGTAGGATGAAATGCAGAGAGCTCAATGTTCAGTCAGAGCGAATAATTTAATTTAAAGAAAAATAAACCACTTTAAACTTCATTATTTATAATTTATTTCACCAGGGAATTTTATTTTTCTCTGGATCTTCAGACTTCACTTTCAAATGTGAAAAGAAAAATGAATTTAAAATTTACGCTTTTGAAGGGCAGTATTAAGCTTATATAAGTTGATATAGAGGGTGGTGAGGAATAGTGTTAGAGACATGGTCGAGTTTAGAGAGGGAAGGGAGAGTTTTAAAATTTATTTTTATTACAGTACTTAATACTGAGGAGAAAGGGGTACGAATCAGACATTGACCTATTTAATTGGTCAACTCAACGGAAATGATATGGGCAAATGGAAAAAAGAGGGAAACACACACACACACACACACACAGATCTAAGCAACACACCAAAATATAAATGACTGATGGAAAAAAGGATGAAAAGACATTTTTGATGGACAGACATTAGAAAAAAAAGGACCAGTAGGAAGAAGAAAGAAAGAAAAGACTATGAACATCCACACGTACACCTACACAATGATGGCACAATGTCAATTTTTATGAAACATTTTACTAAGTGATTGATTCTGTTTGTTTTGAATGTTTACAAATGTTTAGACTATGTACGGAAATTTATTGTTTGATTTTCATTAGTACGCTTTAAATGTCTTGATTTCATCTTGTATATGTTGCAGTTGTAATTTTTATTTTGTTGTGGAAAAAATCTGACCGCGAAAGTTTGCTGTTAAGAAAAAAAAAATCTTGACCAGTTTCAGTGATTGGCTACGTGGGGGCCTGAATTTGCGTACGTAACGCAATGAAAAATTGTTTTGAAACAAAAGTCTGATGTCTTAGTGATATATATATATATATATATATATATATATATATATATATATATATATATATATATATATAGAGAGAGAGAGAGAGAGAGAGAGAGAGAGAGAGAGAGAATAAGAGAGGGGGAGAGATTACTTACTTAAAAGGATGAAATTAAAAATAAAATATTAAAAAAAATGATGATATTTCGTAGTCCCACATGACTGAGGGAAGAATCGGTCTTCAGTGGGTTGCAATAATCTGAATACGTCGCTTGAATTATTTAGTAATTTTGAAAAAATAATTTCACCAAAGCCAATAAGATGCAAGGTATTCCTGAAAGTACAACATGAGATAAAATGAAAACATTATTAAGGAGAGAGAAAAATAAAAGAACAGGAAGATTGAAGATAATGACTAACATTGCATTTAAATTTTTGAAAACCAAAATTTTACTTTAAATTAAGAAGCCGACATTGAATTCCAAGAGTGCGAACGAAGAAACTGTTAACATAGAACTTACGGTTACATCTAGCAATTTTAACTCTCAAATGATGAGACCTGGTTACCACTGTTCGTAAATTCGAGACGTCACGACAGTAGGAAAGTGACTGAAGCTATGATACCAGGTCCAGACCGATAACATTGCAGATTCTTCCTTGAATTTCATTAAGATTCTCTAAGCACATAGCAGGAGCACAACACTATACGTCACAGCAATATTCAATACATGGATGGATGTTATGCTTATAATTGTGCAAGAGAGTTTCTAGAATGAAAAAACATCGTCTAGCACTACACAAAGGACAACCTTTTCAGGTGTAAACTTAAAAACTGACCCGGTATAATTATTTCAATTCCCAGCAAGGGAAAACATTAGAGAGAGAAAGCAGAATGACACCTTATACTGGAGGTTAGCATTAGCCATACTTGAAGTTCTTTTGATGGGTCATGAGTACATTTGACATCCCCGAAGACATTATGTTATCACATACTGAATTCTGTATATATATATATATATATATATATATATATATATATATATATATATATATATATATATATATATATATATATATATTTGAGTTGAAAAAATATCCAAGATTGTTACAATTTTATATACTGTCAATACATCATACATACTACATATACATACTACATACAAACAAACACACATATATATATATATATATATATATATATATATATATATATATATATATATATATATATATATATATGTGTGTGTGTGTGTGTATACAGATATATATATATACACACACACATATATATATATATATTATACACACACACACACACACACACACACACACACATATATATATATATATATATATATATATATATAGCTCAACAGGTCTCCGAATTCAGCCCTTCAAAAATGTGGATGGTGCTGCACTGAAACTTTCACCACTATAATCAAATCTCATGAACTGTTGTCGGGCTGTCGGCTTCCTGAGAACTGATCTGCTTGACCCTCATACGTCGAATTCGACCGGATACATATATATATATATATATATATATATATATATATATATATATATATATATATATATATATATATATATCAATTATTCAACGCAAAAATTTATGGAGTTTTCGTAAACGCCATTATGCAATGATGAAAGAACTTTTCAGTTTTATGGTTTTACACTCAATTTCATCTACCCTGAGTTTTCCATCAATTCGGATTTTAATTTGAAGTATCCATTTTCTATTTGCTGGAATCACAGATCAAATGTATGATTGTCTGAAGCTGATATATCTTCAGATTACATTGCATATATATATCGAATTGGCCATCTGTGTTTTTTTTTGTTTTTTATTGTCAGATAACTATAAGGTCTACTTTGAAGTCTTCATATCGGCTCTTTTATCCATCTGGTTAGCTCGAATCTGAGATGCATGTAGTGATTTATGGAGCCGTAATCAAATTTTCGCTCTTTTCTAAATTGTACCGCTGATATGTTGTTCTTATTTATGTTCGTACGACTGATTAGATAAATTTAGAATTACATATGCGCTACTTCAAAGTTAATCATCTTAATTCTCAAAATCTACATGTGCCCACTTTTCTTCCATACCTGATTTTTCTGCTACAATTGTACGGAATGTTATAGTCATGACTTTTGGTCAGTAGAGATTTAATTCTGGTGAAATATGTATGTCACGTACAATTGCTTTTGAATGCTATACTAGGGACAGGAGATGCCTTGTATTTACACCTCTACGTGTTCGACTGAAAATCGAATTTATAATGACTTTCAAAAATATACGTATGATGCGTCATACGTCTTAAATCCAAAGGTGGATTATTTACTTAGATTATTTGCTTAGATGCCTTTAGTCCTCGTGAATTAACCACTGAACCTAGTGACAACATCTGAAGTAGGCGTGGGTATACAAAAGATGAAAGATAGTGTGTATAACCATCAAAACGTTGCATGGTCGTCCGAAAAGGAAAAACATAATTTCTCATCTTAAATTTCTAATTATTAAACATCCGTGCTAAGAGAGTGACTCGTGATTGATAATTTATAATTCTATTCTAGTATGGCACATGGGCGCAAATATGGAGCATTCAGAGTTGATCGAGTTCAATGCAGGAGAAATGGTAAATGAGAGTTGCGAGAAAGCCATATTTCCAGACGGTTCCTCTTAAGATATTTATTAGCATGAATTAAGACTGACATAAGGCAATAATAAAATGATCAATTTTTTTAATAGCTTGTATGTAAGTTGTTATATGCTGATTCCATAGTCTTCGTTCTGGGGTAAAGATGCGCAGTCTGACCACACTGGTGTTGTTGCTGTGGTCGGTGGAGCAAGCAGTTGGTGCACATTCGAGACACAGACCGCTTCTGAATTCAGAGATGTCTTTCTTCTATAAAGGTTACCAACGCTAGAGAACGCAGTCTTCCCTGTTAATAAACCCGAGCTGCGGGACGAAAATACATCTTCATTAATTGCGCATAGCATTTGTGCGAAAGCGGGCGCAAAGCATTGAACTCGACAACATTAATTTCACTGTCAACGCCGATAACCGCTATACTACATGCGCAGCATAAATACAGTGAGAATGAATGAAATTATATATAGGTTAAATACGATAATTTGCGGCGTAGGGTATACAGATGTCTTGTATACATGTTTTGCAAAAGTTATTAGAATAAAAAAAAAATAAACGAAACAAAAAATTCTTCTTTTATAAATTCGTGAAAAGCTAAATTTTTGCATTAACCCCATTTTATATAAATAGACCAAAACAGCCCTGGCTGTAGGGCTAAAGTTATTTACTCGGGTCCCACTCAAAGGATATGACACGCGTTCTTTTAAAAGTGGAGGCCTATACCGGTACATATTTGCCCTGGGAAAAATTTACCTAATCTCCGCAACTACAGTCAGTGTAATGAGCGAGGTTCTGCCAGAGGGATCGAATCCTCTGGATCAGGCAATCCTGAAAGCTTTTCCGTGAACTGATCGAATAGAGAAACACGGAAGAGAAGAACAAATAGTACACTTGGTATTTACTTGGTGCACCTGAGGTTGATGGAATGTCGTATGGAGCCAGTTTAAAGCGTGCACCTGGGCTAAGATAATAAAAAGAAATGCCCAGGATCTCTAACCAACGTCGTGCTGGCGTTGATATTCAACCGACCCTCATTGCACCAATGAGGGAGCTACTACCGTCGGTTCAGAATCACCGAGATCATCTTAGGTGAATTTCGCTAGAATTATTCAAAGTATTTTGCTCATGTCAAGGATTTATTTTTATTTAACCTATTTTTATCTGGTTTATTGAAAGAATTTTGACCAGCAAGGAAACGTAGGCTTCAACTCACATCGCCTGATTCGTGAACATATTTCCTTGTAAATCATTTCCATTGAGTTCATCTTCCAGGAGGAAAAGCCAATATCCAAGCCTCTGGAAAATGATCAGATTCATGACTTACAATTTCAGGGACGAAAAAAATTTCCAAAGATTCCACAGACCATAAAGTTCATCATTATTCTTGCATTGTCGTCTTCATTTTCCGGGACAAATGGCTAAAATTTACACTCCTTTAAACTGATAATTTTGACTTTCATATACGGAACAGAAGGCTGAAATTTACGCCCCGTCAAATTTTAATTATCGTCGAGCTCATTTTCCGGGCAAGACGCTGAAATTTACACACTTTTAAAATGACAAGTTCCCTCAATTTAATGTCCGGCACAAAAGCCTAAAATTGACATTCCGTCAAAATTTTACTCTTCGTCGAGTTAATTTTCATGGCAAGTGACTGGAATTTACACACCTTCAAACTGCTAGTTCCCTTCACTTTCATATTTCTCACAAAAGGCAGATATTTACCTTGCTTCAAAATGTTCATCTTCATCAGCTTCTTCAGAACAACAGGCTGCATTTTAATTATATTCAAATTGATCATTTTTAAGGTCAACCACTCGCAAAGAATTGAAATGTAATAAATCTTCACCATCATCACGTTCATCTTGGGTAAAAATATCTGTCTTGTTATATAAAATGGATCCTGTTAAATGACCTGAGAATAGGAATGGGGGAATAGGTTTAATGGGGCATGGTTTTTCAAGAGATTTGTCTGTCATACACCAATCTATCTTCGATCAATCTGAGGAGCATGGGCTTGGAACTATGATTCTATTTTATATATTCAAGCTGAGAAGAAAGAGTAGATGAAACTCCATAAAAGAGGAATCATTTTTACATGTTGCCCATGTTACCCCGTTGTGCGCTACCAGGTTTAAACACTATTTAACACACTTGGCTTTCTTCATTTTGTTTTCAAAGCACATGACTAAACCAGGGTTTTTTCATCGGCTTTTCGTCGTTCAGGATTTATCGACAAAGAATATACTGTTCGATCACGCCATTATTTTTTTTTATCTAGAAATAGCGATCATCAAAGAAGTGGTATTTAAACCAAACCAGGTGTTGATCTTATTCGCAACCTGGAAGCAGACACGAATGGAGGAATATTAGATTTAGAAAATGTATTCGTGGAGTTAAGTTTTACGCGTCAAAGAACGCAGACGTGTTAATTTGGTGTGCGGGGAACTTGCTCTCCAGTGGGGGGGGGTAAATGTTCATTCTAGCTATAGCTTGAAAATCCTTCGTCGTCTTCATCATATTTATATACGAAACTGAAGATCTCTTTCGTGTTCGTCCTTAGGGAACAGTAACGCATTTTTAAACACCTTGAAATGATAGTCGATGTGATCGGTATAAGAGTTAGGATATCTCACCTCTTTGGAATTCAAAATATTGTTAAATGAGACAAGGGTCCTAATTAAATTAGCGAATTAACGCGAGCGAAAAGTTGCGATAGAAATAGGAAACTGGTTGTAGTCACTTTAAGAGCAACATTTTTCAAAACTTATTAAGTGAAACACAGCCATCTAAATTAATTAAATATATAAATAAACTAATTCCTATCACTTTGCCAGGTGGAAATCAGCTGCATGATACTTTCAAAAGACAACTAAAATTTGGAATATTCGCAGAAAATACGAGAATTAGAAATGAAATCTATTGAACATAAATTAGGCTGTTCAAGGTGTAGTTTCGCCCAATACAGCAAATTGTTACTAAACCAAAACATTCCCCTCTCATTTCGTGTTAAGTTCTTTAATAGCCTTGTCAGAGCGAGACTTTCATATGGAGGTTATACATGACGCCAAACGCGTTCAGAAATATCTAAACTGTCAGCTGTATACAGCCATTTTCTATGATCAATGCGAGTGAAGCAAGTGGGTTCTTCTCCAAGAGGATCTCAAAAAACAAAGAACTGTACTAATAAACAGAAACCAAATCACTTGGGGACGCTCAAAAGCAGAAACAACGAAAATGTCTATCACACGTGACCCGAAGAGAAACCAATGATATAGTAAACAATTTGACATTCCACACTACTTCAAACAAAAGATTAGAAAGGAAACCTCATCGATACTGGAAAGAGTGATAACAGCTATTGTAATAGATTTTGCTTATGAATTGTTTGTAGAGAAAGATTTTATACATTTCAGTCAACAGTAATTTCGGTCAGTGAATGCCAAATAAAGAAACGCCTTATATTACCATTAGCATTACAGAAACGAGCCTCAGATTTATATCAGAGAGAGAGAGAGAGCAATACAAATACAGAACGATGCACACATATCTATTATATTATTATACAAAATCTCTTGAGAATGTAGAAATAATGCAAAAATCATAGTACAAGCTAACGTCCTGCATAATAATGAAAAGATGAATTGAGAGTGAACAAAGAGGCTTAAGCGAATGATGGTTTTTTTTTCAATCTGACTTATTCAACCCCAACGGTGTTCTAAAGGAGATGTAGATCTAGCTCGTATTTGTCTGTGGACACATTTTTCACTATATAAGATACGCAGATGATACTGTTTCTTTTTATTGATTTTATCATTTCACCTCAAGCAGGGCAATAAAGCCACTAAGACGCACTGGGTTACTGAGTGTATAAGAATATGAGAAAAATATTATTCAAGAGAGAGAACAAAGAAAAGATCAGGAATTAGGAAAACGGATTATAACAATTGAGACTGCATTTATATTTTTTGAAGATCAAACTTGACTGGGAAGCAAGAAGCTGCAAGAGATTCCACAATCGCGAAGTGCGATAGAAGAAACTGTTAACATAGAACTTACGGTTACATCTAGTCATTTCAACTGTAAAATGATGAGACCTTGTCTCCAATCTAGTACTACGCAGAAATTCATAAAGTTTAGGTCCACTAGAGGAAAGTCCATCAGAACAATTACCATGAAATTATTTATAAAAGTGGCACAGTGAAGCTACGTTAAGGCGGTCAGTTGATGACAGATACAGAAAGAAAACTTCAGGACCTCTTAAACAAGGTACTAAATAAAGCGAGAAGGAAGTACTATCTAACAAGAAGGTAGAATCTATGGTCTTTTAGAAAGAGGATTAGCGCAAGTTGCGGACTATGAAGTGAAATTGTGAAAGATGCTTTGCAGAAGTTAAGTAAAGTATTAAGATACAGGAAATATTCGTTAGGACAATCTCCTCACACATGAAGCAAAGACTGGAGGCAACTGAAATATGATTCTACAGAGGGATGATAAAAATACCATGAAAGGAGGCCGTAAGCAACGAAGATGTCTTCAAGAAAATGGAAACAAAACGGATACTTATAATCATAATCTTTTTTAATCATTTACCCAAAAGCAAGGCGCGAATGCCACTAGTAAACAGGAGGTTACGGAGAGTGAAAATGAGAGAAATGAATTGGTATGGGGTGACCGAGAAAAGGATAAAACCTGAACGGGTTTCAAGAAGATAGAAGAATACGATTGAGATTGCATTTCAGTTTTTGAAATCTGTTGTCATCGGGGAAACAAGGAAACGGAAGGAAGTTCCACAGGTGGGAAGTGCGAGAAACGAACCTATTGGAGTGGCGGTTATACTTGACTAATTGAACAGTAAAAGGGTGGGACCTAGATACCAACGTAGTAGCACGCTTAAATTCACGTAGTACGGGAAACATGGAATAAAAGCTCGTCAGCGCAGTAGCCATGAAAATATTTGCAGAAAAGACAAAGAGAAGCTACGTCACTTCAGTGACAATGTGACTGAAGTCGAGATGCCAAGTCAGGATCGATTACATTGCAGATCCTTGCTTAGATTTTTTTCAAGAATCTCGAGATGAGTAGCAGACCAGATATGTCAACAGTATTCACTGCACGGACGAATGCTAGATTTGTAAATGTGCAAAATGGACTCTGACTAGAAAAAAACCTTCTGTCACGACAGAATGACCAAACTTTTCTTTGCAGCAGATGCAACTATTGATTCGATGTCGTTGTTCCACTTTAAGTCATTTGAAAACGCAGTGTTTTGTTCTTCGTGGGTCTAGTATCAGTTATTCTGATGGCGGACAGGGAAAGTCTCTCTATGGTGATTAACTGAAAACAATTTTGATTCGGAGACATTAAAATTTACGAGCTATTCTCTGCCCCAGTTAACCACTGGTTCGAGGTCCTTTTGTAGAGCAGCGGCCATGTTAACTTTGTCAGCTCTGATGGATTTTCTATTGAGACAGGAGTAAATGATAGTGTCATCAGCATAAATACATACTTGGGAACTAGTGACATCAGGAAGATCATTGATGAAGATCAGAAACAGCGTAGGATCCAGGATAGCGTCTTGGTGGTTCTCCCGCGTACGCGTGAAAGGATCTAGAAGCGATCTCATTCAAAACGACCTTTATTTTATGATTTGATCGGAACGATTGGAATGTGAAAATGATAGATGAAATTTCTTCGAGACTTAATGAGGAAGGGGAGCTTGGAGAATTCGATGCTCACTTGACATATCGAAGATAAAAACAACAGTGCGATAGATCGGACTACCGACCCAACCGGCTTTTGTGAAGGGATTAAGAACCTGGGCGGAATTATGGCAGAAATACAATCGTTACTAAGACATACAAGATATAAGAAGTTGTGGAGAACCATCATCGGGACACATATTATAGAAGAATAAGAAGAAAAACACATATAGAATCCGAATTCTGACGAGAAGCATTCCCTAATGTCACCACACAAAAAGTGTGGTGACATTAGGGAATATTTTAAAAGACTAATTAACACAGACGAGACAATAATGCCAGTCAGAATCAATTCATTGCGTCAACAAAATGAGAAATGATGATTCCCATGTGATTAAGAATGTTGTGTGCCTCACAAAGGAATCTACAGATCGATGTTTGAGCATAATTAAACGCGATGCTTTGAAATATTGATTTCCAAGACAGACTCATTTTCACCTTTGGATAATAGAATGAACAGAATCTCCCTATTTTAATTTCACTTGCATTTCTTATTAGTCGTACAAAGTCATTTCCTTCTTAATGATATCAACCCTCAGGATATAAGAGACATGACTCTCCACACATTCTTTTTTTATCTATGATTTTATGTTAAAGATAGCGAACATATTTTTAATCATTTCAACCCAAGCAAGACGATAATGCCTACTGAGACGCGGGTGCAAATTTCCAGACAGTGAAAGAGAATGAGGAGACGTTAGCGAGGATAAGTGAGGAAAGGACAATAAATGAACGGGGTTAAGAAAGACAAAAAGATGGTGATTGGTGTTGCATTTAAATTTTTGAAAATAGTAATTGACAGGGAAGCAAGAAATCGGAAGGGAGATCCACAGAATTTTCTCATTTTCTTTAATTATAATTTGGAATTCTGGATTTCTATTCTTCTAGATTGATTGCCAGTCATGACAAGACTATTCACTTGTATTTATTCCATAGCTGAAGAGAGAAGAGATGGAATTATTATGTTGAGAATTATGAAGGTAAAGCAATTGACGATTTCAATATTTGAACTTGATTCTCCGATTAAACATTCTGCGCCCAAAACCGTGAAGCTAAATTGGTAGTTCTCAATTTGAAGTCTCTTTCTCTCTATTTCTTTTTCATAAAATAGAATTATATGACATTCTCTTCATACTAATTCAATGGCAGACCTAAAAATATTTCTACAAATTAAAAAAATAGACTTTAAAATATATTTTATTTCTTAATAATTTCCGAAAAGCAAACTAAAATTTTATAATTACCATTTTTATTTAAGGTTTTTTAAAAATAAATTAAGGAGATTTTCAATCATAAATTAGTCCTGACTTTTTTTCTCTCATTCCAATTTCTCCCTAAATCGGTATTTCACAATCTGAAGTCCGCATCTCTATTTTTTTTTCAAAAAATTCGCGCCCAGATCACGGATTTTATAACAAGACTGATTAAACCCCTGTGGGAGCGAGCGAGCGTCTGTTTGCATCTGTGTCGTAACAATGAATATTTCCTGAATTCCTCGAACAGTTTCAGCGAAAAACGTCTCATATTTTAAGCAAAGCGATGCATATTCGCTGTGAATCATATTGCCAACTGATTAAATGTATCCAAAAACGGTTATACGTGTGCAGTAACGTTCCCGGTAATTGACTGCCATGTTGCATCACGGCCACACAACCGATACTCCAGATATCGAGAATGTTTTAAACCTTTCTAAACAGATCATTTATTGCCGTTACAGTTACAGCTACTGATTAACTGTGAGGTTTTGTCACGTTAGTTCTAAACCTTTCTATCATTTGAGCGAACATACACCGACAAAGAAAAAAAAACAGTCAACGGAAAAAGAAACAAAGTTTGGACGTAGTATCGATCAAATTTGTATATGAACGAATTATTTCATCGTCCAAATGAGCAAAGTTTTGATATTGTTCTAATCAAAGCCTCTAATCGGGCCGCAATCATAAAACTGGAAGCATAAATATTTTGCCAAATGACGCACAGTCGATTTTTATAGATACGCATCGCATCTCGGGTATTGATCTGACACCCAGCCAGCTCACATTCCTCAACAGTGATTTTCTGATCGATATCTCAAACTGCTTTCGGCTCAGTTCATTTATGACATCAATACAGAAAGCAGTGGGGCATAATGAAGCGATTATATTTATATGAAAACATAACAACTCTGTTCTTTCATTTCGAATCTTTTTCGTTTTAGTTTCTTCGCTTTTGTCTTAATAGAAAATCGATTGACTTTCCAATAAAATCCTCAATTTCACGCATTGCTGATTGTGGCTCAAAACAATAAAGGAATCGTTTTTTTTTAAGTTTTTTTTTTTAAATCAAGAGTTTTATAAGATCGTTATTAAAACGAGGCCCAATAGTTAATGTTTTTATCATGGTAGCAATATCAATTCAGTAATATTTCCTTCCGCCATTTTAATTTTCATTTTCGTTCCGCTGTGGTCATTGTTTTTAATAGGATTGAAAAAAAATAAAACATAAAACGACGGTCAATGCAGGCAATCCACTGAATCCAGTATAATGCGGAAATAACATTATCTCCCGAGGAGATATTGCAATAATAAATTACAGTTTTGCTTCTTTTATCTCTCTCTGTTTGTTGCTTTTCACTTAAAAATGCTTATGGTATAATTTAGGTTTTGAAGAGAGATTAGATATTTTGAACTGTAATTTCTCCTCCAAGGTTTAATTAATACCAATTAAAAATTATGTTTCGAAAAGCCCTTACTGTTATTAGTGTTTGCTATCAGAGATTTCATATATATATATATATATATATATATATATATATATATATATATATATATATATATATATATATATATATATATATATATATTGATTCTAGTATTGAGAGAGTCTTTTCACAGTAAAATTATGCGAATAAACTTCGTGTACACACACACATATCTATATTTATTTTCGTCTACCGGTCTGAATATTTGGGAAATCTTCAATAAAAATACTTGATCTCCAGCAGGATTCGAACGTGCGTCCACCTTGGCTAGCGAAACCGACGTTATATCCGTCGTGTTTTAGACTGCTTCGGATTAATTAATGAAAAAAACCCATGACTTCTTTAGACATTGCTTTGTTTACATTAAGATATGAAACTGAGGAGATATGAATGTTTCGAGAGACTGAGAAATATTTACGTTTATAAGGCACGATTCAAAAGTGTTGATCTAAAGCACGTTGAATATAGCGACGGTAGACAAAAATAAATCTATATACTTTTTAATAAATAAACGGAAAGCAAATTCAAATTAGGGATTCCACAAAAATAAATATATATATATATATATATATATATATATATATATATATATATATATATATATATATATATACTGGGAGGACTTTCATTTACAAAAATATTCTGTTTGTATTTTTTAAGCTAAAAGTCCCCACTGAAAAACACCATTGGAACATTCTAGAATATTCCCTTGAATAATCTACAGTATTAAAACAATTAAAAAGTTTTAAAATCTGCAAAATTGAATTGTACGAATACTTCTTTCACGCATTAAAATGGATAAATGGGATTTATTTCTATTAAATCATTGACCCTAGTTTCCTCAGTAGTAGACGTACTTTTTTCGCGTCTGACCAATTCCCGCAATCAAACTCATATAAATCTTCATATCTTCTGAATTAAGCCGCGAAGGTTTTGTCTTCGTCCGGTGCATAAGTGAACTCTTTGATTGAGCTCCATATAGCATTTTGCGAGAATGCCGCTTCATTTTCAGAATTTTGTCCTTTATTTGTTACTGCCCGTAGTAGTAATTCTTGTAGTTCGAGTTGTTTTTCTTCGTTTTTCTGTTGAATTTTCAATAGTTTTTCATCGAGCCTAGTCTGTCTTTCCGCATTTCTTTGTTGCAGCTCGAATTGCATTTTCATTAGTTCCAATATGGTTGCCTTAAAGTCTTCCATTTTTATACCGTAATTTAATAATAAAAGAGGCTATCTGTTGTTATCAGAAGAGGAGAGAAAAAAAACTCACTTTCTTTCCCCTTATTTTTTCTTTTCGCAATATGTACTTTGTAGCTAGAGTTGTGTACTGGTGTAACGATTTTTCCTTTTTACTCAGTGTATACTTCAGATTATTTTGTCTGTTTATTCTGGAACCTTGGTGCGAAAAAAATTTCCTGTGTAGAATTCGATTCTATTCTGGCTGACGGGTAAAATTCGTGTCTTCGTTATCACTGTTATGGTTGGTGTCCAAAAAGTGTTTTTTTATCTTATCTTCGCGTAGAACTTGTTTTTTTTTTCTCAATATCTCTGTCACCTCTGTTATGAAAGACCGATAGCAAAAAAGGGTTTGTTTTTTTTTCAATATCATCCGTGTAGAATTTATTTCTTCAATATACTCGTCGCCACTGTTATGGGCGACCGATAGCAAAAATGGATTTTTTTTTATATCTTCCGTGTAGAATTTGCTTCTTCAATATCCTCGTCGCCACTGTTATGGTCCAAGGTTAGGACCATGGAAGGACAACACGAAACACAAGAGTAGAAATAACAAAGAATATATTACACGAAAAATAATACAAGAAGTGGAAGGTGTTAGTATGACTGTCAGACTGATTTAGAGTGAACTACTATCAGCTCGACTTGATTCAATACCGTCTTCGTCTCTCTTGAGAGGCGTAGTATACATAGCGTTAGGAAGAGTTCATTCTGTCGATCTAGGTAAGGACCCATGACACTTAATGTCCTCACTTCTCTGCCTGTTTCCCTCTTCATTGTTAAGAAAACAATCTATTACTTGTTAGGCGTCTGCTTTAACCTCAACAAACCCTTGTCTTATTTTCATTTAAATATAAATCGCCTATCGTTCGTTTCACACTCCTCCCTATTCTTTTGAGCAGGAGTTGAGGTTTATCCCTTTTTTCCGGTTTAGGATTGGGTTTCTAGTTCCTTCTAAAGTCTTTTTATTCTCTTTTTCTCCCAGCATCACCTTGCTTCTTAGTGGCTTTATCGCCTTTCTTGATGTGAATTGATTTAAAAAAATAACAATTTCTCAAATCACAAATGAAATACAAAATTATCTCAATCGATTTGGTATTCTAGATTTTGCAAGGTTTGAACTAGCACAATTTTGTAACGTATACTTGTTTTGTACACTCGGTTGATATAACTAAGAATTTCATTACACAATAAATATATACTGTTGAATTTAAACTGTAATTTATTTTGTAATTGTGTATGTAGCATTTGTAAACGCCTACTTGGAGAAAATAGTTAATACGCACGAAATAATTTTCTCGATGTATTTTTTAAAAATGCATATGTCATTGTGTTATTAAAATAATAATAATAATAATAATAATAATAATAATAATAATAATAATAATAATATTGTATTTCTTTACAAATCGAGAGCCTCACATTAACACATTTTTCCGCGCGGAAACCATTTCATAGCGGCTGTTTTCATTACTATTTCAAAAGCAGCTGTCAATTTCGTCGCCATGCTGTCATCGTTTCCCGCGTTTTCTGCCTGCTCGTCAAAAGAAAGAAAATAAAAGAAAAGGGTCCCATCAACCAGCGTTATTAAAACATTTTCTTTTTTTGTTATGAATCCTTGAAATCGTTTTCCTGTTTTCTGAACTCCACAACTGCATAAAACAATACTGATAAATTTAATTCTGTAGCAGATGAAATGACGGTGATGCTGTCCAAAAGACGGTAGCTGCTGACGAGGAATAAAGTTCAAATCCCTAATTATATTACGTGTCTCTCACGGATATGGGGATTATGTCTCTCCACAACTTCCTGTTTTTTGTCACTCCTTGGTCTACCATTTATTCAATAAATTCCATTTTTCTCTTTTGTTTTCAATACATCCCCTGAGTTATCAATTCATTTTACCATCTTTCCTTATTACGTGTCCTCAAAAATCTTCATCTCAGTGTAAGATTATGTGTGCTTTTCTTTTCTATCTTCATTATCACTTCTCCATAGCGAATATCTTCAGATAATTTTATACTCAGCACCAATCAGATTAGACGGATTAAATAGTAGTTAAAATGTCTTTGCATTCTTCCTAACGGAATTTTCCTATCTTTTAATACCGTGCTTACTTTCTGGAAGACATTTTTTACAATATCTCTTCTCCTTCGGATTTCTGAGAACAAAATAAGTGCGAAAATTCAAATCTCAAAAAATAAAAATGAACAGAAACAAAAAGCAGATTGAAAAGAACTTTTCACGTGATCCGGTGAGAGGAAATGTGAATGTCTTATCAAATCGTTTCAAATGTATTGGAAATACCTCCAAAGCGAACACCATAGACCTTAATGCAAATAAATTCAAATGCGATCGTTCTATTTTTTTTACTATTGCACAAAGACCATGAGCTTCTCAAAGTAGTGTCTTATCTTAAAAAATAAAAATAAAAATTAGCATTTCATCCCAGGCAAGGCGGGAATGCCACTAGTACGCAAGGGGTTATAGAGAGTAAAAGAAAAAAGAGAGTTATTTGGAGAAATGATAAAAAGAAGGACGGGGGTCAAGATCAAAGCAATCAGAAGATGTCAATTGGCATTATATTTAAATCTTTGAAGATTATGGTTATCAGGGAAGCAAGTAAGAGGAAGTGAGTTCCATTGTCGGGAAGTGCGAGAAAAGAAAACTTTGGAGTAGAAGAAGCGGTTACATTTAACAGTTTCGACAGTAAAAGGTTGGGACCGAAATGACAACCTAGTAGCACGCTTAAATTATTGCAGGTGGGGAACGAGTGAAAATATCGCGTCAGAGCAATTTCCATGAAAACATTTATAGAAAAGACAGAGAGAAGTCAAATAACGTCTGTGAGAAAGTGACTGTAGACGAGATGCCATGTCAGGACCTATTACATTGGATATCCTTTCTAGGATTTTGTCGAAAACCTCGAGATAAACAGCGGCGGGGGGGGGCAGGCCATATAAAGCAACAGTATTCAATGCAAGGAGGAATGGTAAATTTGGAAATTTGAAGAATGGACCCAGACGAGAAAAATCTTCTGGCACGACACAGAGAACTGAGTTTGCTTGCGGTAGATGAAGCTATTGATTCAATGTATTTGTTCCATCTCAGGTCAGTGCAAAACATGAAACCAAGAAGGCGCAAAGAGACGCTCTCGAGAAGCTGAGCATCAGCCATGCTGACATTAGGCAGGGAGGTTTCTCTATGGTGGGTAAATGAGAGCAGTTTCGTTTTGGAGGCATCAAAGTTTACAAGCCATTTCCTGAGACAAGAGTAAATGGTAGTGTCGTCTGCGTAGATGCCTATTTGAGAACTGATGACCTCAGGAAGATCGTTCATGAAGATCAGAAACTGTGTAGGCCACAGGATGGAACTTTTGGGAATATCAGCGTTCCTATGAAAAGAACTGGAGTAGAACCCATTTGGGACGAACTTCATTTCACAGTTTGACAGGAATGATTGTGTTAAATCATATATTCGTCCTGTAATACCGTATTCCCGAATCTTACGTAGAAGGCTGGCATGCCAAACCCACTCAAAAGCTTTACAGGTATCTAGATGCACAACCTGAGCTTCTCTGTTTTATCAAGAGCTTGGTATACAAATTCAGCAAGCACGTCAGCGGTAGACCGGACAAAGCGGAAATCATATTGTGTATCAGAGAGTAGATCGTGGATGGTAAGGTGCTTAACCACTTTGGCATTGATTAAAGCCTCGAAGACTTTGCCGAAGTGTAGTAGGAGACAGGACAGTAGTTAGATGGCTCTTGAAGAGTCTCCAGATTTATTAAAGACGGGGACGACAGAGGAAGACTTCCAACAGGAAGTCAGAAAGGAAGCAGTTATATAGATTTATGAGAACTGGAGCCAGCTCAGGAGCACATTTCTTTAGGTCTATGATTGGTATCCTGTCAATATCACTTGATTTATGAGAATCTAATTTAGAGATGATGTCCAATACTATCGACTTGCTTATGCTCATCTCACACAATAGAGCCTCAGTTCTAGAGGGATAATCAGGTGTGCATACTCCGGAGGAGTCGAGTGTCGAATTTCAGAGCATAGCATTCAGCCTTATCAGTTGTGGAAGTTAGAACTTCGAATTGATTGAATAGAGGTGGGTTGTGGATTTGCTGTTGTTCAGCACACACTTGCAGAGTTGCCAATAATCTTTAGAACCTGACTTACGAGATGCAATACGTTGTTTCATTCTATCAGGAAATAGTAACTTTGCTTCATTGAAGACACGCTTGCATTCATTGCGAGCAGAGAGAAAAAACGTCTGTTGCAATCAGACATGCCGCTACGGTACAGACAGAAAAAAAGTGATTCCTATGGGCTATAGCAGCTGAGCAGAGGACCAAGGAGATGAGCGTGGTTTAATTTTATATTTTCTTACTGGGATGAAAGCCTTGACGGTGGCTTGTACCCAGGAGGAGACCTCAGATGCAAACTTTTGAACGGGTTGGTTAAAAACCACATTCCAGGGGACGTCACGAAAGATATCACGGAACGATTCCCATTCTGCGCGTTGATAACAGAAAATTATTCTGTTACTAGGAGGTTCTTGACTGGATGAGGAGTGGAAGGAGATGCTAATAGACACTACGGCGTGATCAGAGTTGCCAAGAGGGCAGAGATGCGTAGCACAACAAGAGTTGGGGATGGAGGTAAAACAGAGATTGAGAAGGGAAGCGTTACCGTCAGGGTTACTGGGGAAACGTATAGGAAAGTCAACCACTTGCATGAATGATTGAGTGATCGAAAAGTTAGGGATTTGGATGCCTACGAGGTCAGTTATAGAGTGTTTAATCCACATAGTACGGTGGGAGTCACCGAACAAGAATATGTGTGCAAAAGGATGTAGAGAGAAGGTCTTGTCTATATTAACGATAATGCTATAGAGTACAAAATAGTTTTCAGAGGAAGGGGAACGATATAGAAAGAAGAGATAGCTTACTGAATTGAGGAGAGATAGACAGAGACACATATACCAATTCCAAAGACAGTTCCGTTAACCAACGGGAGATGATCGCAGACATAAACTCCCAGGCCATGCAGGCGGATTTTCCAAGGGGTGTAGTGGAAAGTAGCCGGGAATTGAGAAATCAGAGGAAGGGATTGACGAATTAAGGTTAGTCTCACAGACCTAGTATAGCAAGAGAACGATTCCACACTGCAAAAGTTGGTACGAATACCACGTATGTTGGAGAAGAAAATGTTAAACGATTTATGTTTTTGGTTGTTTATGACAATGTTGAATTATTTTGGTAAAGAAAAGGCCTCATGTAATAGTAGCAGACGGTCATCGTATGTGACATGGCTAGAAATGAACTGGCGCAAACTGCAACATAATGTGGCCTTCGGGTTCTCCACCGGACGTACTTGGAGGGACATGGCACTGCAAGTACCACGATATGTTGCACCTGTTGATCAATCAACCTCTCAGGACGCTACGCAAGAGTTCGGGCTCCTAACTACAAGTCGGGAATAGCAACCGGAAAACTGCCAACCCAATATGAAGAGACGTTACCACAAACCGCATATATCACAAAAGATTCACGACAGCACTACTACTGAGGCTAGAGTAAAGGAAAATATCCAGGAACCTCTTCACAAACAGGAAAAAAAGGGATGAACATTTACTCCTGGTCAAGAGAATTGGTGGGAGTACTGACTTGGCGATAGGAAAGCCTAAGTACTGCTATTAAAAAAAATGAAAAACAAACAACAAACAAGAAATCGATCAACAACATGCATGTTATCCAGAGAACTTTATTGTCGAAAAGAACTGGAGAGCCACCACACGAGCTATATACAGAGCCAGGCAAAAGTTTACAACACTTTGCAAAAAAAAAAAAAAATGTTTCTTTAGGTATTTTTTAAGCATTTCACCCCTAGAAAGGCTGGATGCCACTAGTACGCAAGGGGTTACATAGTGGGAGCGAGAGTAAAGAGATGTGATGAAAGGAAAGGATGAAGAGAAGGACAGGGAATTAGATCAGGGCATCTGTAGATGTCGATTGACATTACATTTGAATAGTTGGAGATTATAGCTATCAGGGAAACAGGAAAAGGGAAGGGAGTTCCACAGTCGGGAGGTGTGAGACATGAAGCTATTGGAATAGAAGAGACGGCCACATTTAACCTTTTCGATAGTGAAAGGCCGGGACCGTGATGTCTGCCTTGTAGCGCACTTAAATTCATGCAGTCTGGGAAATGAAATCTTTACTATTAATAATACATATGTTTAAGGCTTTAGTCTAACAATCAGATTTTAAAAAATAAACAATAAAAATATTCCATAAAAAAAAACTAATATTTAATAACGCTAAAGTTTACAATACATTTATTAAATCATTTATTAATATTTCGTAGCATAACCGTTATTGCTAATTACAGCATGTAGGCATTTAGAGTATTCCCCTAAGAATTTCTTGCATGTATCTTGGCTAATATTATTCCATTCTCCGCGAGAAAATTCCTTTTGTTCTTTCAGGTTTTGTGGGTTCCTTCTTTGAATTCTCAGTTTCAGTTCTCTCCATAAATATTCAATCGGATTGAGATCTGGAGATTGATTTCTCCATTTTAGAACGTCAATTCTATTTGAACTTATCCATGATTTTGTAAGCTTTGCAGTATGTTTAGGATCGTTGTCTTGTTGAAAGACCCGACCTGGTTTCACGCCCAGCGAATGTGCACCCTGACGTAAATTTATCTCCAAAATCATATGCTCCATTCATTCTCCCTTCGATTATCTCACTGTTCCCTACACCTTGGGCTGTAAAAACAACCCTAGATCGTGATCGATCCACCTCCAGATTTTACTCTTGCGATAGTATTCGTAAGCGAATATTCAGTACCCCGTTGCGTCTGACCAAAGTACGTTTTCCCAAAATGTTGCAGGTTTGATACAATGCTCGTTTGCAAAATCCAGGCTAGCAAGAACCCCTTTTCGCTTAAGTAATTTTTCCTTAGTGTCCGCGTAACTCGTGTCGCTTTGCCAACTTTCCTCGCCAATAATCTTGCCGTATGTTCCGTTACATTACTGGGACGACCAGAAGTATGTGGGCGACGAATAGGTTGACACGTCTTCCAGTAACGAACTATTGTACAAGCTAAACTCAATGGCACATTTAATTGACTAGAAATCTTCCTATAACCAAGTCCATTTCTTAGAAACTCAGCAATACGTTTATGGAGGTCTTGATCAATTATTTTGCTTTTCCCCATTTTGTCAATGTTTAAACGACGGTTAACAGAAAATAAAAGATGCAATACTTTTAATCATTCCTAAAAGTAACCATAAAATTAATCTAGAACGTTCTAAAAAACAACACCATCCTAATTTGGAACATTCTAATAAAATTTGAACACTTTTTATAAAAAGAAGCTGTTGTAAATATAAAAAAAATGTGTTGTAAACTTTTCAGTTACTAAATATCGGTTTTCTTCATGGAATACATTTTTGAAGGCTTTTTACTGAATACCTAAATATATGTTCTACGAACAGTAAAAGTTTAATTAATGTAACTGTATTAGAAATACCCAAAACAACATTTTTGCAATGTGTTGTAAACTTGCGTTTGCGGGGCACTGTATATATAGATCGCTCGTGAGCTAGAAGACACATTGTGAGGAGACCGTAACAGGAGACCCGCCCATATGGATTGGTACAAGAGAAGCTTATGAGTCAGAGCGGCTATGGATAGGTAATCTGAAGCTGAAATTTAGTTGAATAGGAAATTCGCGTGGAAGACTACACTCCAGGTCTTTGAGCCAGGAATAAAAATAGCGCCATTTACTTGCATGAACCAGAAAATCAAAGAGTTAATATTCAAACAATGTTTTCTAAAAGGGGGTAGAATAAATTCACTTTAATTAATAAAATAAACAAATCAAAACGGAAAGTTTTGGTTCACCACTGCTGTGTCCTGGTATTGAACTCAAAACTCTGTGGGTCTAGTCACTGGATCTAACCAATGTCTTTATCCGCTCTGGTATGTATCCTTGATGATCCAATGAATAAAAAACTATGGTTACATCCAGTAAATATATGATCCATAGAATTCGGAGTGGCAGAATTTTACATCCGTCTGTTTCTGTCAACACTGCGGACCAAAAAAAAAAAATATACAGAAATAGAGAAACCTGCGCAGAAGAGATTAGACAGTTGATTCACAGTGACACGGAAAGATCCAGACCACCAGCAATTACTGTGGTTGCAGTATTTTAATAAACAACATAACCTGATTGGGGTCTGCCTTCATGTAAATTCAGCACGGATATGATCCTTAAAGTTTACTGCTGAATGTTTTCCCAGTTTTGGGGATAGTCGCAAAGCAGCAAAGATTTGAAATCACAATTTTCATTTTCTTTCACAGATTTTTGATATAGATGAAAAACTAAAAGATAGAATGATAAAATCATTGAAGGTATCATTAGCAGCGCAAGCCTCAAAGAAATACAAAAAAAAAACTTGTATTCAGAAGTACAGCTCACAACTTACGAAGGGCTTTATCTATGTAAATTGTGTGTGATCTTAGGTTTTTTTTGTTTTTTTTTAACAAATGATATGTGGAAAATATCATGATGACATTCCTGACCTCACGTCTCTGGTTACGACCGGAAGGAAATAAGTATACGATAGGAATCAAATGAAAAATTATTATTATTATTATTTTTATTTTCTTTGATTTCTGGCGTTTACACATTTCTTTCCGGGTCCCGCCCAGGGACCTAAAGTAAGAAATGGCATCATGACAGTTTCCACTGACAAAAAAAAATTACATAGATAAAGCCCTTCGTAAAGTGTGGGCTGTACTTCTCAGAACAATTTTTTGTATCTCCTTGAGGCATGGACTTCCAGGAATCCCTTCAATTAGTCTACTGCAATCTTTTCCAACCAGTCCTAGTGTTCCAACTACAACAGGGATTGTTGATTCTCCCATATGCCACATTTTCGAGATTTCTATTTCAAGGTCCTTGTACTTTGACAACTTTTTGAATATCTTCAAAGATACATTGCAGTCAGCAGGGACTGCCATATCAATAAGGAGGCACCGTTTTTGTTTGTTGTCTTTAATAACAATATCTAGCCGGTTGGCCTTGATTGTTCTGTCAGTGTGTATTGTGTAATCTCAGAATTGTAACTGGTCCTATCTCCGTAACCGGGTCTGGGTGGTGTTCATACCAGTTTCTTTCAGTTTTCTTCCCGTAGAAGTTGCAGATTTTCCAATGCAGATATTGGCCCACTCTGTCATGTCGGGTTTTATATTCAGTGGGTGCCAAAACCGTGCAACCTGATACAAGATGATCAATCGTTTCTGGATATTTATCACAGAATCTGCATTTTGGGCTAACACAATATTTTAGTATATGTGCTTGATAATTCCTAGTTAACAAGTATTGGTCCTGTGCAGCAAGGATAAAACCTTCAGTTTCCGCTTTCAACCCTGCACTACGTAGCCACTGATGAGTACGGGTTTTGTCTACGTCAGCTTGTTTGGTACGGGCAGAGTATTGGCCATGAAGCGGTTTATCTTGCCATCGCTTCTGTAAATGGTCGGTTGCATTCGTCTTAGCTGTCTTTTTTAGGTATTTTGCAGTTTCAGCCGGTGTATTGTGCTGTAGTTGCATCTCTACGCCCATTTGAAACTCCATTTTGAATTTGTTGGCTTCTTTCATTACTTCTCCATATTTGGTATGTTTGATTGGTTGTGTTCTTTGCTGGGTTTTCGAGTGCAGTGAAGAAGGATGTCATGACTTGTCGATACTCTTCGCGGCTCCATTTCATTCGTTTACTTTTTATTAGTCGATTTGGCATAGAGTCACTTGGTCCAAGGTTGGCAATAATCCGGTTTTGGTGACCAAGTGTCTCTTCGTGTGTGGAAGAGTTTGTTCCAGTGGCAGACTTTTCGTCCTCAGACTGGTTCCTCTCTGAGTGACGCGGCCCTTGTTGTCCCGGTTGACAGCCGATCCGGTATGAAATATTATTCGTATTCATTGAAATTAGTAGAGATGCGTATTATTATTATTATTATTATTAATAATAATAATAATAATAATAATACAATGGTAACCAAACAAGTTCTGTCCGTTTTTTGATTAGTCATTGAATGAAGTTGAAATATATACGAAATGTGTAGCAATTGTTTTCAAATTAGGACAGCCGCAAGTAGGAACATCAGACGTTATAAAAAACAGGCGCACCGTGCCCGGCCATCAGTTATAAGCCGGACAGCTGTGAGAAGGATGGAAGTGTCTAGAGATCTCGTTCTGGGCTGTTTGCTTTACGACTTCAAAGTGGGCTTATCAGCAGCTGCATCAAGTCGCCGCATATGTCAAGCGTTTGGGGATAGTGCTGTCGATGAACGTACTGCAAGGCGTTGATTTCGAAATTCAAGTCGGGTGATTTGTCTCTCCATGATGATCCTCGCAGTGGACGACCACATGTCTTGAATGACGGAGTCCTGAAGGCAGCCATTGAAGAGGACAGAAGTCTAACGTGTGGTGAACTTGAAAGACAGTTCAACGTTTCCGATTAAACAGTATGACTTCACCTACACCGCCCAGGTAAGACGTACAAACTGAGCAAGTGGGTTCCGCAAACGCTGTTGGAGGTCCACAAGAGACAATGAGTGGCAGCCTGCGTATCGCTGCTTTCTCGTACCGTACCGCATCCTTATTCAATCGAGTGCTTACCAGTGATGAAAAGTGGGTTATGTACGAAACTCCCAAGCGTTCCACCCATTGGTTGTCTCCTCAGGATTCTGTCCATCACACCACAAGACCGCCTATGCACCCACGCAAGATTATGCTTTGTGTCTGATGGACAGGTCGTCAAGTGGTTCATTATGAACTGATACCAACGGGCCAAACGGTCACTGGAGACCTATACTCGCAGCAGTTGAAACGTGTGCAACAGGCATTGCACCAGAAGCAGCCAGCACTGGTGAATCGCAAAGGTGTGCTTTACCTCCATGACAACGCCAGGCCGCATGTCGCGCCAGTGGTCAGGGATACCATACAGCAACTTGGGTTGGAGACTTTGTGTCATCCACATTATTCTCCTGACCTTGCGCCATCCAATTACCACCTCTTCCACTCCCTGGATAATCATCTTCGTGGGAAATCCTTCACCAATGAAGCAGACTTCTCACGGACTTCTTTGCGTCAACCCCCCCCCCCCCGAGTTCTACCGCAAGGGCATTGAACAGCTGGAGACACGTTGGCAGAAGGTGCTGGATGCCGATTGCGATTACTTCAAAGACTAAATATAAGTTACACATACTGTGAAACATTTTCTTTTTTTCCTTTAAACACAAACAGAACTTTTTTGGTTACCTTGTCATAATTGTGGCACATGGGAACATCAACAATCCCTGTTATAGTTGGAGCTCTAGGATTGGTCGGAAAAGATTCCAGTAGACTAATTGAAAGGATTCCTGGAAGTCCATTCCTCAAAGAAATATAAAAAGTTGTTCTCGCAAGTACAGTCCACACTATACGAAAGGCTTTATTTATGTCATTATTATTCTTTTTGTCAGTGGAAAGTGTCATAATGCCATTTCTAACCTTAAGTCGCTGGGCAGGACCCGGAAAGTAATGTGTAAACGCTAGAATATCAAAGGAAATAATAATAATAATAATAATAATAATAATAGATATAATAATAACAATAATAATAATAATAAGACCTTGAAATAGAAATCTGACCATGAAATAGAAATCTCGAAAATGTGGCACATGGGAACATCAACAATCCCTGTTGTAGTTGGAGCCCTAGGACTGGTTGGAAAAGATTGCAGTAGACTAATTGAAGGGTTTCTGGAAATCCATGCCTCAAAGAGATACAAAAATTGTTCTGACAAGTACAGCCCGCACTTTACGAAGGGCTTTATCTATGTAATTTTTTTTTTTTTTTTTTTTTTTTGTTAGTGGAAAGTGTCATGATGCCATTTCTAACCTTAGGTCCCTGGGCGGGACCCGGAAAGAAATGTAAACGCCAGAAATCAAAGGAAATAATAATAATAATAATAATAATAATAATAATAATAATAATAATCTCCCAGGATATAAAACCGAAGAATATACCTGTGGGATAACCTGCAGTTATTCAGATGATGCCACTGAAGTTGAGTCCAATTAAATTAGGGTAGAATTCCTTGAAAACCGCTGAGGTGAAATCACCGAAGTGAAAAACCACGGCATTGTTCAAATATATAACGCTGGACTGGTAACACTGTTGACGGACAAACCATTGAGAAACATCACAGAAGTTAACAATGTCATATACGCAATAGCTTTAACAGTTACAAGGAAGCTTGGGTCAAGACAATGAAAAGATTAAACAACAGACAAAGAGAGACAGCTTGGAAGGCCAAATTAATGCGAGAAATAAAGGAATTCAGAGGTGAGATTTCGATATTAGATGAGGTCACTAGGAACCGACATGCCTCAACACACAAATGCAGTAAGATCAAGCAGAGATATCAAATTAAATCACTGAATGAAATTCAAACAATCAATGAATTGCTGGAACACAAACTGCAGTTAAAGGCACAGAGAACAAGATACGAGTCTTTCGTCAAAATAAAATATTCAAAATGGACTTTAAGAAATTTTACAGGGAATTTAGACAAGCAATGATTAGAGAACACAAAGACAAAACTTGCCTACTTATTGATATGGCAGTTCCTCCTGTCTGCAATGTATATTTGAAGATCTTCTAAAAACTATCTAAATACAAGAGCCCTCAAATCGAAATATCAAAAATGTGGCACTTGTGAAACATCAACAATTCCTGTTGTAGTTGGAGCATTTGGATGGGTTGGAAAAGATTCCAGTAGATTCATGGAACATATTCCTGACAGCCCATGTCTTTAATAATTACAAAAATTGTTCTCACGTGTACAGCCTATACCTTACGATGGGCTTCATCTATGTAAAACATATTTGGTTGATTTTCTAAACTGCTCAGTGGAAAATGTCATGATGCTATTTCTGACCTTAGTTCTCTGGTCGGAACCCGGAAAAAATGAGTACAAACTAGAAATCAAAGGAAATGAAATAATAATAACAACAACAGCAACAACAACAACAATAATAATAGTAATAATAATAATAATAATAATAATTTTGACATATGCGAATAACCAGGAAAATATGCTGTAAAATTCGCTCGTGACACTGTTGTGGGACATCACAATTCAGACAGACATATGCATTGAGCTATTGAACACAACAGGAATGGGGATAACTTCAATAATAACAAACTTATCATAATTGTTTTTTGATAGACGTTCACTGTTCTGGAGATCCCGGCATTTCGGTTAAAAAGGGTGGAAAGATTGTAAACTACCCGGAACCGAGGGAAGATGTGGAGAACATGTGGAAATCAGTCCTCTGATTTATTCGAAAAAAATCCCCGGAAACATCTTTATATCATAGCAAGAACAACCAGTATACGTTGCCAAATAAAACAGAATAAAAAAAAACCAACTCAGTCAGGGCACATATCTTGTGGAAAGTGCTTGCTGTCTGAGAGCCAGAAACTTGATACAGTCATTTGAAAACATTTCCAATGTTTGAAACCATCACTGAACAAATTTCAGTAATATCTATTATTTATAATGTATACTGATGTAATAATAATAATAATAATAATAATAATAAGAAGAAGAAGAAGAAGAAGAAGAAGAAGAAGAAGAGGAAGATTCGCAAATGAATCAAAAAAGAAAAACCTGGAAATAAATGTCCAGTAATTGCTACCTCTGTGGAAAAAAAAGAAGAAGAGTCTCTATACGACATCATAAACGAATACGGCAACCTGGCTTAAAAGAAATATTAAAATAGATACGACAGATTAAAGACAGCTGGTAGAATGAGAATTGTTCAATTGACTTGCCTTCGACCGTGTAGACAAATGGCGCCAAAACAAACTGTCTAAGAAGATAAAAGAGAACAAGATACAATCGTTTGTTGACATCAAGACTGATCACCGTATGCAAACAAGAAGAACGAATCTGACGGTGGGAAAAAAAGTAGGCTTGCCACATCAAAGACGTGGATTTCTCAGCAGAGCTCAAGGAAATGTCGGAAGAAAGCGTTAAGTTAAAAAGGGAAATAACAGGATCAAGTCTAGGAAGTGAAAATCTGTGGAAATAAATATTAATTACTTTAAGATGGTAGAATTGAGATTAGGTTTTTATTTTTTAATTTTAAGGCTCTGGAACCAATGAAGCTATATGCTTACTTTTAAAAAGGCTTATGATGAACGCGGAGTGTTATACGAATGAGAAAAACGGGTTCGTTTCGTATGATTTGGTCTGGTTTCTTTCACGGCATATCACCCTCAATGGGTTATTTAATGCCGACAAGATTTTTATTGCTGGTTATATTTTTTTTTCAAAAATATTTTAGTAATATTTTGTTTTCAAAAATGTATTTCTGGTAATACTTTTTTCTCACAGATGTATTGCTGGTAATATTTTTTCAAAATTTTGTTGCGGGTAAATTTCTTTTCAAAAATGTATCGTTGGTAATTTTTGTTTTAAAAAATGCATTGTTGGTAAATATTTTTCTAAAAAAGTATTGCTTGTATTAAAATCTATATTTATACTTTCTGATATGTCCCGGAAAGGGATATATTTGTTCGAAGTAGCAAAGTAGTTTTGGACTACCGTAACCGAGTAGGACAATCTAGCAGGTAACTGCAATGCACTGGTCCTCGTCGTAGTGGTAGGCAATAGGCGAAGGCTATAGGCGTAGCCAATAGACGCTATTCTGTACCTCCACATCAGTCTGTATTTATGGCTGACACCAGCCAATCATATTTCTGTGAGGGGGAGCCCAGGTGTATGCATATTCATTACATCACTTTCATAGTGTTTTGACCCCTTTTACGGGGTTTACTATTTGTCCATAGCTGAAAGCTTGACAAGTGCTACCACCCCAAGTCAGGGTGGGCATGGGAACAGCAGCGATTCCACGCTCCTCAAAATCTCTCAATCAATGTCCTTGCTGTTAGATGCAGTTAATCGTTTTACCCAGGACACGGACGTAGTTTATCGTCTTACCCCGGACAGGGACGTAGTTTAGCGTCTTACCCAGGACACGGACATAGTTTAGCGTCTTACACAGGACTTGGATGTAGTGAGATGGCAAGAAAATGAGGAATATGAACATAAATAGGAAAGATATCGATTGACCCCTGATTTGAAGATTGTAGCCTTTAAGGAAGCTTCCACACAGCAGTCTGTTCAACAAAGAAGCGACTCGTAGGAAAAAAATCTCTGGGTGGAACTTTCTCTTATAATTTGGAACAGAAAGAAATTGATGGTGACTCGATTCTGTGGAGTTAGCATGGCGTTTCTTAACTGTAAATGTCTGAACTGGTGAACCTAAAGAATAAAGGTCATCCGCATATTGGCCATGCAAGTAGTGATAGACTAGTGACAGTTTTGCATCTGTGGTAAATATTTTGTGTGTAAAATTTTCCCGGTACAAGTACTACTCTTTAATCCATAGCTGGTGGGGCGGGTGGATTCTTATCTTTCGCAATGGCATTTTCGCGTAAGTAAACGTAACGGAATAGAATTCGAATTCTACTTTCAGACTTCTTATTCCAAGCTGCTGTCAATCCCGATCGTGTAAAGAAAACATCCTCTTGAAAGATTCCTGCTTTTACAAGAAAGAAAAGGTGTTATTCTTCTGCATGCAAATGTAAGGATGCAATGTAAAACATGCAAAACAAAAAATAAGATCATTAGAATGGAAGTTTCTTCTGTACTCTCTATTTTCCTCGGATCTCCTTAGTTTTAATCAATATCTCTCAAATTGCAGAAATAAACATTCTTTCGAAATGTTTTAAAAACGATGAATTAAAAATTTGCTTTCACCTTGGGCGTCTCTCTTTTCTGTGTACCTCTCCAGAATTATTTGTCCTTGGTAGCTTTTAATAAATTTTGTCTTTTTGTTGTTACTCCTAAACCATCCACTCACTACAGTAGGTTATACATTGTTTTTTTCTGCCCCTCATGCCTTCAATATATCCGATATTCCAAACTTTCTTTCCTCATTATATCACCTACAAATTCTAACTGTCTCTTCCTGATGTTAAGTATAAGTTCGACTTTTTCGTTTCCATTTTCTCTAAAGTTTCGTCATTGCTCACATATAGACTGATCGGAAATAAATTACGTCTTACCTGAAGGGATATAAAACAAATATAAGTTAAATTTATTTAAATATTATTTATTAAAAATGTAATCAACTTCATTTTCCTTGGGCTAAAATCTTTGAAAATGGAGTTGATTACATTTCTAATAAATAATATTTAAATAAATTTAACTTATATTTGTTTTATATCCCTTCAGGTAAGACGTAATTTATTTCCGATCAGTCTATTATTTCCTATTATTTTTTTTATTACAAAAAGGCTGCTGATCCAATTACTTTGTATTTTATGATGCAACAATACTGCGTAGTTAAGGGCCTTGTTTTGTTCCAGAGTAAATAACAGTAACCAAAAGGTTTTTCATTGCTTATATTATTATGAAGGGTTGACACATACAGAAAAATTGAATTCATTTGACTTGTAAAGGGGAAAGAAATATTGCTTCTTCTAATAATGTAATTCTGGTGAGAATTTAGCTTTGGAGGAAGCTGTCTAATGGCGTGTAACGTATATTCTACAACTAATCCTTTAATTGACGTTAGACAAAATGAATCAAATAATCGCAAGAAAAACAGATCGGTGCAATATACTGGCCCCCACCTGAGATTTTTTGGGACAATTTGTTCTCACCTCTACTGTTCTAGAGGGAGAAGTGGACTCTTCTATTTGTCAGGAGCTGTAGTAGAAAAAGAATTGAAATCTACTTCAAGTGGTATTTGAACTCAATTCATCAATTCCGTTCGATCGCCTGTTACAAGTTCCGTCAACTCCTCACCTACAGGCCAGTTCTGTTGATTTTCGTGTCATATCTGTCGCATCGGATAACGGTTTTGTTAGCAAATAACATTAAACGATGTGTTTGGTAATGGAATCGACACTATTTCGAAAAGCTGAGAAGTGCTTTTCATTTGACGGTTCGTGCAGAATAGGGCAATGGCGTTCACAGACGGTGATTAATTCGTCACACGAGCGACAACTTTCATTCTTCATGGAATCAATTTAGCAGAATCAGGTGCAAATTGCGTCGTGTCTAAATCACCCTCTCAAATAAAAGGAAACTTCAAGTACCTTACCAGGAAGTCAATTTAGTAAGTTTGTAATGGAGAGCTTAAAATATAGCATCAGCTCTGTAACAGAAAAGTAAGAATAATTATATATAAATTAAAATATAATAACAATTCAGTCAGTCAGATATGTGCTATGCGTGATACACGCTGAGGCGATCATGTATCTTTCGATACATGACTGACGAGGGAGATTTTTTTCCCGCTGTAGGTTGACATTTTTTGTGCGCTAGAGCAGTTGCCACCCAAGGCTATAGAACCTGGTCTGCCCTGCTATTTACGGGGAGAAGAAATGGATGCATACCTTTAGCACGTAAGTGAATGTAATGGATTCGATCCGGCTGGAATTCGAATTCGGTTCTCCAATCCCTTAATCCGAGCCGCTATCCATTACTCCACCGTGCATCCTAATAATAATTACATATTTATAAAATCATGATCACTTTTTCTCGCACAGCCTAAGAGTACTACTAATTCTATATAATAATGTATAGAATGCAAACATTGAGAAAATTATTGGGGATTCCTTGAAAATTGGTAAAGAATTGGTTGAAAGATCTTGGAGTCGTAATCGTTATGGAGAGTCTGTTCTCTCCCTTAATTCTTTCAAAAAGATCATTTTAAGAACACCATAAAAGAATTACTTCTCCCAGAAAGAAAAATATAAGGATATCATTAACGCTTAATCCTTCAAAGAAATGTAAGAACATCGTAAAGGCTTAATCCTTCCATAAAGAAAATTGTAAGAACACCATAAAAGCTTAATCCTTCCAAACAAACAAATGTAAGAACTCTATGTACAGTTAATCCTTCCAAAAAGAAAAAATTATGAATTCCATAAAAAGCTTTTTAATCCTTCCAAAAAGAATAATGTATAAAAATCGTAACCGCTTAATGTTTCCGAAAAGAAAAACGTAAGAAAGTCGTAAAAGCCTAATCCTTCCATAAAGAAAAATTAAAGAATATCATAAAGTTTTAATCCCTACTAAACGAAAAATGTAAGAACCCCATAAATGCTTAATGCTTTCTAAAAGAAAAAATATAAAAAAAACATAAATGCTTAATCTTTTCAGAAATAAAATTGAAAGCACATCATAAAAGCTTAATCTTTCCAAACAGACAAATGTAAAAAAATCATAAACTTTTAATCCTTACAAAAAGAAATTTGTGGGAACATTATAAAAAAAATGAATTAAAAGACTGATTTGCTCATCACATTACGTGAAACATATATACATAAATAAATATATACATTGTTGTGGATTCCGAGATGAAATCCGGTCTCAAATGAATGACAAACGCAGGAATGAAATATAGCAAATAAATGTATTGACGTAATAATACAATTGGTAATACGCTTAGTAGATCCAGAAATGCGGTTAGTAGCAATAATAATATATATACAGTCTGGGAAATTCAGTATCGAAGTATGACTTCTTTCTGAGTCTACGTGCTCGCAACTGTGACTCCTACAAAGCGGTTACCTCACACTCTTACTCTCTTACTCTCTCACTCCCGGGTATTCACCGGCAGCAGTACAAGTACACACTGGGCGAGCCCACTTGTATAAAAAGGGGAGAACTCCTTAACATACATAAAAATATATAATTAAACACATACACACACACACATACACACACATGCAGACATATATACAGTGCGGATGAGGATGTATGTTTGCACTCGCATGTTTGTGTTTGCATATAAGGAAAATATATGTATACATATGTTGTTTTACAAGAATTTCTTTAAAAGTAAACATGCCTTATTTTATTGCATTAATTTTTTTTATACAAGGAATAAGAAAATGACAGGCAAACAGTACTTTGGAGTCATTTTACAGGGTATCATGGGAAAAAATAGTGAATCCTCGGCATCGTGGCATACATACTGTAAAAAGATACTTGAAAAACTGTCGGTTAGGTCTTTCGCGCCGCCAAGTGACTGACTCCTTCCATGATGTCAGATCAGACCAACAAGTGGAGGATTGTTGCAACATCGGGGTTAGTGTTGTCCAGTCCTCTCTTTCCTGTCTTGATAACATTCAAAAGCTTCTACCAGTCCTTGGGGGTGGTGAATTGTTTTACATCCTGCAACATCTTTCCTACAGACAAAACAAATAAAAAACATCGCTATTTCCAGTGCAAATGTTAAGACGAGTGCATTAGTACAAACTGTTCTATCCTTCGTAGATAAGATCTGCCATAATACTTACACTGGGAAAAAAAAACTCACGTTCCCTTCGTAGTCCCGTATTAAAAAGGAAATTCCACTCAGACAGCTTCTTTCGAGGAATAGCTACTTTGTGGAACAGTCTCTCGAGAAGATATTTTCACAATCATAACAACTTATCCACTTCAAGTCTACGGGTAAGCATTATTTCTCCTACATAGTATCACAAACTCCTCTTACTACCTCCTTCGCTTACGCACATACAACATCCTTCACTAACTCTGTACCTTGAGATGCTCTTGGGTCATGTATTGGCAAATATATATATATATATATATATATATATATATATATATATAAATATATATATATATTTTAATTTAAAAAACTGGACTTTTTAAGGACGTTGGGTCATCAGATAGCATTTATTTTTTTGGAAGCCTATTCGAGGATCCTGGGTCACTAAAAAAACCTCAACAGCGAAATAAATTATTATAATGGTACCTTAAAGTAGTCTGTTTTTTCTTTAAATATTAACTCTGGATTTACATTGAGCTCTCAGGATTTCATTCTTCTTGGGATTACCCACACGGCTTACCAACTTCTTCATAATTATTTTTTGGGGAATAGAAAATTTATAAAAGCGTGTAAATTTAATTAACGAATGGAATGGAATGGAAGAAAAAAAAAAGAATTTGAAGAAACTAGAGTCCAATAACATTCACATCCAGTAAGCATTTCCTTTTGTTTACAAAGTGAAGGCTCCTGGGATCTGATATACAAGGACTCTAGAACCTTGAGGTGAAATGTGGAGTGGGACGTAGATAAAATCAAAAAACGGTTCGCACTAAAATTAACCGCACATTTTCCATCTATTTATTATATGCTCAGCAATAACAGAGCCAGAACTATTGGTTAGTTCGCTCTTCCTGGCAGACGGATTCAAAATACTGGGGGGTAAATGTTGTTTTATTCTCGAATCCATTTAAATTAATTTACACGCTTTTTAAATTTTCTATTCCCAGAAAAATAAACTTGATAAGTCATGGGACGAAAGCAGTTGTTTTTTTTTTTGTTTGTTTTAGCTTTTTCTTTAAAAAATTCCTTATACATTTTGTCTTTTCCTATCTATTATATATATATATATATATATATATATATATATATATATATATTCTCATACAGAAATACACACTCCCAGGGTTGCGCACAATTCAAGGTAAAAAAATGTTACTTATTCTAATTCATTCTAATACGATTAGTCAGAATTATTATTAATTTTATCGCGTTTTTTTTATCTATAAATTGTATAAGCCCAAGGAATTCATTTTATTTTTTCCTACATATGATCTTTTTTGACAGTGGCTGCTACTTTAGATACCAATCGAAAGCAAACAACTACCATATAATTTCTATTTTTACAAGTTGAAAGAACTGCAAATATTCACTGCAGGTTGATAAATGTCTATATAAAACTTCATTTTTTAGCACAGGAAGAAGATCGACCATTAGAGGTACTTGGTATCCATTTCAATTTTACTGAAGTTTCACACAACAAAAATTCTAAGAGCCACTTAATGTAGTGAGAGAAAGATTATGAGAATATGCTCGATAGATAAAAGTTTTGAGAGCTTAAGATTTTATAGTGGCTGTTCTTAGATATATTTTTTCTGACAAAACTAGCAATTCTAATTCCTACGTTAGCACATTGTCAACAATGTCATTAATTTGATAAAATCTTCTAAACTGGCCATGTCTGAGGATCATTGATCTGCAACATCACAATTCAAGGCATCACAGCAACTTAGAATTTCACAGTATGACCACCCTACAGTTCTAGCATGCCACCATCAGACTTTCATATGTTTAAACTCAATGGTAAATTGCATAAAATTAAATTGCTGTAAAAGGGAAATAAGAAATGGGAAAAGAGTTCCACGGAGGAAGAAATGCGAATAATTCCATCATAATTTTTTTTTTACGCTGGCTGAACGATCGCGCACCTGCTTACAGTATTTGAAAACAAATAAAAATATAAATGAGATTCGACAACAAAGGAACGAATTGAACTTATGTCCGATTGAATTGACAACGTACGTTTAAAAAACAAAAAAACAAATCAGCATTTTATATATAAGAACTCGGCACATATCGCTGACGTCATAACATTCTTTGCTTACGTCACAATACACGCTAGTTCTACGAAAGGTACTATTTTCTCTAACTACACTAATGATGATTTAATAAAGGCGGAAGCTTGGAGAATATATCTTGGACTTTTCTTCCGAAATGAACTATATAGATTTTCAAATAGAATTTTCTACTTGAGAAGGATTATTCATAATTTAGAAAAGTCGAGCAGTAAAATTAATCGACGCAAAATATATGTGGTTTTTAATATTTGACAATATATATATATATATATATATATATATGTGTGTGTGTGTGTGTGTGTGTGTGTGTGTGTGTGTTTCATTAAATAATATAGACAAGTTTTGTCTATTTATTTTAGGCAAATTCTTTTCATACCATCTGATAAGCTTAATAGCATTATCATTAAAAGACGAAAGAAAATCACCGTATTGATACATGTTTTTGATCCTGAAAACAATACTGATAGTCTGTTTGTTTACATGGAAGATTTCAAGCAATGACAAACTCGTGGAAGCGAAAATCACACCGCAGCTCATGACGTCAAACATGACCACTCGAGAGTATATATATATATATATATATATATATATATATATATATATATATATATATATATATATATGTGTGTGTGTGTGTGTGTGTGTGTAAGAGATTGATTGAAAGTAGAGAGAGAGAGAGAAATGACACAGTCTCATATGGTCTGACGGTCGCTCGATTTATGAAACTGACTGTCACCATGGAGTGTTGATTTCTTTTCTATATTATCTTTCTCTATAACCGTTTTATTGGAGAAAATTTTTCCCTAATAAATATTAAAACAATTATTCCATAATAAATATTTTAAGAAATTAAATTATATATATGTTTCTCTCTTTAAGCCTCCTGACAAATGGGTTCGTCCATCAAACCCTTTAGTTGCGAGCCTAAATATATCAATCAGCTAAGTGAAAATTTTATATTCGTATTAATCTTTATATATATATATATATATATATATATATATATATATATATATAAGTCATCATTCAAACAAGAAAAACTTAGGAACTCTACCAGATTCGTCAGCCATGTTTATAAATTAAAAGAAAAAAACAACAAAGATCCGATTGTAAACTGGGAATTAAAAAAAAGCCAAACCTTACAACAATCATGGTAATAGTTGCAATCTTTGGGAAGAAGAAAAGTTAACAATAATAATATTTGCAAGCCAGAAAAACCATCTGAATGAAAGATTAAAGATAATGACTCGATGCTTACACAAAAAAGTCCTTTGAGTTCGTTTAAACCAGGATGAAAGCATATATATTTCATACAACTCCCTCTACGATACAATTTCGCTGAACTTGCCTTTCTCTCCCACCTTCTATTATGCTTCGCGTTGTACGTTTATTTATTTTTAAATAATAAAGCGCTAGGAAATTATTTCGTCCGGATCACCTGACGATACCGAGAGGTTGAAGCGAAGGTAGTACGATAGTTTGATCTCCTAATTTTTTCAAATATATATATATATATATATATATATATATATATATAATATAATGAAAAAAAACCGACAATTATTTTAAGACATTTTTATGTTTATACATTCATCTTATAGATAAAAATATTTAAGTAAATGCTCTGTTTATAATAAACAGTATTAAGAACATTTACCGGCCTGAATGTCATAGAAAATATTCGTCCTCTGACAGGAATCGAACCTGTATCTTATACGGAACCGTCAGATAGCCTGACGTGCTTTTACCGATTGAGCCATAGAGGATCGTTCGGTTAGCAAGGTCGATTTTACTGTCTTTAAACTACAATCTTACATGATTCTCTCGCGTACATTCAATGCTCAATGCCTATCCAAATATAAACAAATGACATCACACATTATGAAATGGACAAAGTCTGACAATTATTTTAACATATTTTTATGTTTTGTCTATAAAAAGAATGTATAAAAATAAAAATGTCTTATATATATATATATATATATATATATATATATATATATATATATTTGTTTCGTCAATATGGCAGACAGGGAACCTTTAACGAATTCTTTATTTAGCTTTTACAACATTCATCCATTTGGTTGGAGTAAGGGTTTGCAAAATTTTTCCACGTTCTTTGGGAAATTCTTTATCTATTTTCAAGCTGGGAATAAATGCTGCTACTGTTCAAACTCCACAAAAAATAAATCTTTAACAGACAAACATGAAAGGAAATTAACAAGACGAACTACATTGTAAATGAGCGAAAGCGCTTGGGATAATGGTCAATAGGAGCAGTTTTTGAACACCTTTACTTCCAGCAAATGGAAAAATGTAAGAATGCTGATAAATCTATATCATCAAATTTTCCTTATCAGTCATAGTGTTGTAACCTAAGAAGGCTTACTGAATGAGGAATAACCAAAACGGAGGTTGGAAATGAAGCGATAATCTTTATAACATCAACAAAATACAATACTCGCAAGCGGCGTGAAGTAGGTAAACCACTGCTAGTGGCGGATTAATTAATCAGCATATTACCCCCCACTTGCCATAGTGTCCAACGTATTTATGAAGAGTGGAGCATATCCATGTATGTGTTTGCGTGTGTATGTATGTGTGTGCTTGTGTGCGTGTGCGTGCATGTGTCTGGTGGTTGCCAACTCGTGTCCCAGTACGGCCATTACTACTTATCTTTTTTCGAGAATATCTACTGATGTACTGAACGAATGTGGCCCTTTAGCCCAGCAAGGGATCTACATTCTCTGGCACAAACAAGGCACTTAAGAGGTCCAACAATGGGTGGTATATTATCATGCAATTTAAAATGTCGCATGAAACCGCTTCTGGTCCCGCATGTCATATCAAAAACATCATATATCAGTTGCTACATGTCTACGGCTCTATAGTCAACTGCCATACTCAGTCGGTGCGCTATCAAGTGACTCCTTAAATCAGCCATCGACAAACACATTCTACAACAATGATTACACGTCAGATCGAGCTGACTGCAGGTAACTTCAGGAAGTTCAATATATATATATATATATATATATATATATATATATATATATATATTTCCCCAAATACAAATTGTCTATCTCTTTTAGTGATAATTCAACTTAATTTATTTACCTCGATTTAGCTCTGTTGTGCGAGGTTCGAAACCGGTTATCTAACCTTTTTTTATTTTTACTTTTATTATCATCATGGTGGTAATAAAAGTAAATTTTGTCTTTTCATAGCCGTCATATATATATATATATATATATATATATATATATATATATATATATATATATATATATATATATATTTTCTTTTAAATATTTGCTCTGGATTTACAATGAGCTATCAGGATTTCATCCTCCTTGGGATTACCCATACGGATTACCAAGTTCTTCATAATTTATATATATATATATATATATATATATATATATATATATATATATATATATACTCTCATGGATAAATTGCCGTCTAAATTACGCAAAAATGAAAATAAGACAGATATTTCATTTTGACAGATATATTTACCAAAATTACAGAAAATATCTTGAAATACTAAAGAGTAAATTTATTCAAAAAAATAGCCATTGGCTTCAATCACAGCCTCCAGACGACTTTGGAATCTCTTGCATCTTTTCTGGACGGTCTTCTTGTTTAAGTTTGTGAATGATGCTATGATCCTTTCCTGAAGGAGACACCACCCACCTAATTTGTTTGTAGGCCTTGAAAATTGAGAGCTGCTTTTTTAAAGCTCTCATTAAATAAAAATTAATACATATGAGATTTTAAGTGTTTGATATTCTTTAATTAACAATAATTTTGCTCTGTCTTTTGACATAAAGGTCTCCATGGATCGATATTCCCCAGGAAACTCCATACGGATTACCATATTGTATCATTATATATATATATATATATATATATATATATATATATATATTTAATTGTTTCACTAAGGTTACATCATATATATATATATATATATATATATATATATATATATATATATATATATATATATATATATATCTGTACCACTATCTGTATTTTATGAGAAAATACATAAAAAATGGAGCGACGAGAAGAACAAAAGAAAAGGAAGGCGTAGGAAGGAAAGATGGTAGGAAGTTAGGGAACTAAATAGGGATCAGATTCAATTATTTCCAATTTTAAGTGATTTTCAATGTTGGACCATCATGCTGTGCAATTGGTGGTCGCTCTTCATCACAGAAACTCATAAAAAAAAAAAAAAACTTTTCTCACACGGAAGACCCAGCCTTCTTTCCATCATCATCAATTTTTGCAACGAGGCAAACTGAAAAGCCTGCCTAACAAGACGGCTATGCAAATGTCTTTTCCGCTCGGGTGACACGAACGACACATCAAATATTCGACCGCCAATGATTGATGTATGGTCATTGGCAGTCAGTCAAATTTCCCAAAAGCGACGGGAATCACAAAGAGTTCAGCAACAGACGGCGTCCTATTGCTTGACTATAATTTATTTGAAACCCTCCAGATTTCTCTTTGTTTTACAATTAATTTATTTTTCTCTTTTATTTTATTGTCGAAGTGAAATTGTTGGCGGAACGATGCTGCATCTGCAATTTAACTTCACTTTACGCAGCTGTTGCTCTTCGTTCGCTTTTAACTGAAATTCATTGACGCCATATTTACTGGTGTCTTACCACATTTAAAGCGGGTCTTTATAAGGTCTGTAAACACTTTTTCCGCAGCACATATTAATCTTAGTTACTACGAGTCGTGAGTTCGATTTCAAGGGTCAGAAATGTTAGATAGCAATTAAACAACAGAAAAATAAAAGAAAAAGGAGAAACACTAGTTGTTAAATGTAGCGCAGACTGGTTTTGTAGTTGCAAATTATGGGGATTTTACTAGATCCCCTGGACTCTGAGTTGACAGCGGTGACTTTTTCTTTGCTTCATGCACAATTTTTTCCGGGGTGAAGGTAACGTTTTCATCCATCAAGAAAGGTCAGCCCCTCGTCGAGCGCGGTGACATAAAAATTGTAAGACGAACAAAAGGCTGACTTCCGGACTGACAGTCTCACCAAATTTTTAAACCCATTTAAAAACTCTGGGACATATTTAAAGCACCGTCAAATGGCAGAAGATTTTTGTATTTTTTAATATATAAATATATTTTTATGCATATATTAACTTAATTTTTAAAATTTCTAATTTAATTATTATCATTTTATTTTAAGTTGATGAATTATGTACTTAAATTGTCAACAGCTATTTTTTTTAAAACAAACATAATCAAATAAAATTGTTTTTGTTTTCTTATTTATTTCGGTATATTTGCATAATCTATAAACCATAGGCATTCTTTTGAATTTATATTGTTCATTCTGATTATAAACGTTGTATTTCATGTTCCATTGTTTAAAAAAAAACACGCTGTTCTTGTCCTATATATTGTTTTTCGCGTTCTAATCAGAATGTGAATTATATGTTTTTTTGTCTCATTTTCATCATGTCGATAATTAAATCTATCATCTATTCTTTTCTTTCTTTATTCTTTATTTTTTCTGTTTTAGATTATCTCGATTGCGGATGTTACTAAAGCTTAATCTGCACACCCTCTTAATCTCTTCATCTGCACGCCACTTAATCTCTTCATCTGCACACCCTCTTAATCTCTTCATCTGCACCCCACTTTGAGTTTCCATTCTCATTTTGTCCATTTTTTGTTTTTACATTGTCCATATATTTCTCCTTTATATCCGTATCATTCAGGAGTCTGTCACAATGCAAATCTCATTTCTGCAGTTTCACTGTAAGTTTAATTATCACTGGAAGGTTTTCGCTCACGCAGTGAACACTTGGGAATGTTTTGCAGCGTAAAAATGCATTCCCTATTTTTTTTTTTATATTTGCATAGTCGACATTATTTATATTATTCGGACTATTGTCCTCATCTTTGTCGCCATATTTATTACAACCTTTCGACCGTTGTACACTCCGGCCTTCTTCAGTTGATTGGAATGTCGTACTGAACTCTTTATTTCTCTCACTAGTGTAGACTGTTCTAGTTCCCCGTGCCATATTTAATGGATGTCAGTTATCAGTTGCCTCCTGTTAATTTCCCTTTGAAAGTTCCCCACAGTCTTAACCGAGTATTGAACTCACACTCTTTGGGTCCTGTCACTGAATCTAACTAACGACTTTATCCACTGTGCTCAAGAACACATGGCACAGTGGATAAAGAGAGCGGAGAACTTTCAGCGGGGAATTAACAGGAGATAACTGATAACTGAGATCCATTAAACATGGCACATGGAACTAGAACAGTCTACCCCAGCGAGCGTAATAAAGGCTTCAGTTCGACATTCCAACCACCTGAAGAAGACCGGAGCGTACAACGGCCGAAACGTTGTGATAAATATGGCGACAAAGATGAGTACCATAGTTCGAATAATGTAAATAATGTAGATAATACCTCATCTTAGAAATATAGACAGATATTGCATAGTCGATTTAGATCTTTGTTTCTTATCCTGGGCTTGTCCATGTCTATATATATCTTGGGTGTTCTTGAAACCACGTGTTGGCTAATCATTTGGCATGTAACATTGGATACATTTTTCTCTGCGTTCATTATAAGTCCTTACTCCAAGTTTGCCAAATATTTCGTCATATCTCTCCTTGCCTACTTTTGTATTCAAGTCTCCCATGACGATTATATTTATTTACGATTTGCATTAAGCCTTGGCATTGTTGATAGCGTTGTCTAGCAAACTGTAAAAACTTTCTTCTGTACATTGTGCTGTCGATGTATATACAACTATGATGGATATCTCAAATGGCTTCTCTTTCAGATAGTTGATAATATCTCAGAACACATTTATTCATGTCTTAATCTAATATCAGTCCTACTCCTCGCTCTTTCTTTTCCGACCTGCATATATGACCCTGTGTTTATCGCCAATAAATTTCTCTTATTTGCCATCCTCGTTTTGCAGACGCCTAAAATATTAACATTTGTATATTTTCTAAATGGACTCATTGATTTAGTGTCCTGACATTCCATGTCCCAGGAATGATTTTTTGTTTGATGCTAACATTCATTGGATGACGATGTCTTCCCGTATCGGGCGAGAAATCACTTCTAAGGAATCTGAAGCCCTTTACGCCATTTTTTTTTTATATATATGGAGAGATAGATAGATAGAGAGATACAGAGACTGAGAAACAGACAGTCAGACAAATAGTTTTGCTAACAGTCACTGGATGATGGTCAGGTCACACCTGTTGTACAAGTCCTTCCTTACAAGGCGATGAGTTCGTTCCAATAGAATTAACCCCCTTCACGTTCTTACAGTATTATTGTTATAATGTTGTCTTCGTTTAAAATAGCCGAGAATTAGGAAGGTCGTAGTTAGAGAGAGTATCGCTGTAAACAGACGGCTAGGAAACAAAAAAGATGAGGATTATTTAATTCTCATACACTGAACTGTAACACCTGAGTAAATCTACTATTTCTAAAACCAACTCTAATGGGGCTCCTTGCCATATTTATAAGTCGGAGCAGTCCGTTGTAACGTTAGTGAGGAAGAGGAGGAGTAAACTGAGTCCTACACTAAAACAAATGTTATCCAGAATCATCAGTTTTCTTGGGAGTGATCGTGGATTGATTTCCCGTTGCCTTCTCCACTGTGATTTTATTGAGACACCGCCTCTAGAAATCTGCCGGTTGATTCATGTAAAGTAATAGGTCTCATTCTTCATCCTACATACTTGCTAAAACCATGCCGCATTCGCAAAAAGTTGGAGTCGGTTTAGCCGCCGACCACGCGAAAATATATTTCATATATATATATATATATATATATATATATATATACTTTTTAAATTGGTTACTGTTCTTTACAATATTATTAATTTTTAAATGAAAGTAACGATTTACTTCTACTTTATTGAGTTAATAGTGTAAGAGAAAAGTCTCTCCTCCCAACTCAGTTTCGATGGAAGAGTCAAAGGGTTTCGTAGCTGATAATCAGAAACTTGAATTTAAAAACAAAAAATTATATTCAATATTTTCCATAAACCCTCGTGCTTCTCACAGGAAGGAATAGTGTGTGTGTGTGTGAACGTGGTGGAGGTTAGGGTTATGAATAAATGTATTTTTTTACAAAACATGATCGTAACAAGCCACAGCCAAAAAAAAAAAAAAAATTCTAAGCAATTTTATTTTTTGTTTTCATCTTTAAACTCATGCAAAAGCATAAATGTAGCTCTCATTTATTCATGTTCAAAGTTGAGGCACATATATATATATATATATATATATATTATATATATATATATATATATATATATATATATATATATATATATATATATATATATATATATATATATATATATATACTAGCAGTAGAGCCCGTCGTTGCCCGGGGATGTAACAGTAAGAGATAGATCAAGTATCGACCATCATAAAGACTGAAAAATAAAATTGACAAAGATTATTGTTTAAGGTTGACAGACACGCATGTCTTAATTTTTTTTTTTTACGAATTAGTCAAACCCAAATTCAAACAAAAACATTGGTTTACAATCGTTATGAGTCTATCGATTGGTGAATAGAATTTTATTATAAACAATTGTCTTGTAAATGGAATTTTTAAAGCATTTTGAATGTAAATAAAAAAAAAAAGTGTGCAAGACAATAAAAATACTACCTGCCGAAAAAAAAAAAGTGGATGTTTGTTTTATCGGCTGAAAAAATGTAAGAAATCCGATCCCATATATAAAGGAACACACACACACACACACACACACACACACACATGAACAACCTGGGTTTTTTAACCTAAGTCACTCCACGGAATCGCTAAAACATAGGGCATAGTCTGATGAAAAAAGACGCCAAAGTTTATGAAAACAAAATTTTATCGTCAAAATGCTTATTTTTTTATGAAGAGAATAGACTAAATTTTTTTTAATTATTTTAAAAAATTTTCCATCTTTTTAGAATATTCTAAATTTTGATTTAAAAACATTGTTTTCTCTTTGTCGCAACAAGGGGTAGTAAATAACATAGATAATTTTTAGCGCATTTTTTTGTATTTACACACATTAATTTGGAAAATCTTGCAAAAATAAAAATAATTGTCAGATGTTAATGAAACTTTCAGAAACTATTCACAGATGATCGAAATTATTATAAGTATATTTTTTTTATTAAAGTCATGGCAGAAATATTTTTTTTATATTTATTAACACGCCCATAACTAATTTTATGAAAAACTCTAGAAATTCGAGACCATCGGTTTTAGTGATTACAATAGTTAAAAGCACAAGGCTTTGAAGAATGCAAATCATTTTTTTTTTTTTTTTGGCCAACGTACCTGAAAATCAGCTGTGAATTGTAACATACAAAACTCAATAAAACAAATATATTATTTAGTTTCAAATTCTTTTATTTGTTTTAATTTGTTTTTATGAATATGGACAATATTTTCTGAAAGCAAAAAAAGTTTTCAATGAAAATTGAAT
>CAHIKZ030001335.1:7517500-7560000 GCA_903632075.3 Acanthosepion pharaonis
TGGAAATGATTTCTCGTCCGATAAGTGAAGATTTGAACGACGGTTGTAATCCAGAGAAAGTTAGTCTACGAACTGTTCTGAGGACGTGGATCGTCAAGATACTAAATCAAAGTGTCCAGTTAGATATTATAAAACAGTTTTTAACCATCTTCCTACAAGGCTTTTACTATGGGAAGACAAACATATTTGCGTGTGGGTTTTGATTAAAAATCCTTAATTCCATTCTAATATTGTTGTAGGTGTGAGGTTGTACTGTTGGCGATCTCTCATTCATGAAATAGGAAAGGGCTGTTTGGCAGACGGGTTTTCATCCTACAAGGACACTTTTCGGGTTGATCTTACACCATTAATCCAAAATTGTGCTTTTTCTTTCTCGATCCAGTAAACATTATCCAAAATGAAGCCTGAAATAATTGGATGTGCTTTTAGCGTAGCCATTATTGTCACGATAAATGAAATTGGCGTGTCGAATACAAATCCCATCAAGGGGCTGTTACATTTGCTTTCATACAATTACTTTTGGAAAGTATTGAACCGTTCTCTCTCCCCGTCCCGGTTAAGGATTATTAGAAGAAAAAAATCATGTTTGGTCTCTAGCTTTTCTTCTCAACCAATGGCGTCGAAGAACAACGAAATAAAGACAAAATCATCGCGTAGCATGACACTATATTCCAGCAGAGTATTCTATAGGATTAAGATACATGCATACAGTTTTTTATGTTTCTGACAAAGTGCCATTTCTTTGTATTCGAGCACGACTTAACACAAGAATATTGAATACATTTATTTCTCTCAGATGTCTAGAAGAGAATGTTAAAATTAAAGGCCCTCAGAATTATTATGCCGATGCTCTTACTAGCCGGTTAAACTCATATCTGACAGAACTTATTTCTATATTAAATGGAGAAAAATCAATATACAATTGTGATAGCCAGTTAAGCAAACCTGTTCACCATTACTTCACTTATATACTCTACACTATCATATAACATTATGTATACGAGAGGCTAGTGAGGATTTCTTGGGGGAACATATTTCCTTGAAAATTGAATAATTGATTTTTGGAGAAATGTTTTTGATTTAGCCAAGAACCTTTCATTATCTTCTGTATATATATATATATATATTCATTTCTGTAGTTTACTGCTACCAACAAGCAGAAATGTTTCTTCTACCGATGATGGCCATTTTGGCCGAAACTAGTCGAGGAATCTAAATGAAATAATAATAAACAAAACGAAAGAATATTAATTTACAACCCAGTGTGTCTGAAGATTTTAATTTTTTAATATTTTTTTTATTGTTCAATAAATATATATATATATATATAAAGTTCGGTGGAAGTTTATGATTGCGATGATGCAAAATTCCTCCTTCTAGTTTTACCATATTATTTTTGTGCTAAGTCTTTCATCGTTGTAGATAGAGTTTCGACAAATGTTATGTTGAATACTTATTTTAATTATTGATGCTTTACGACTTAAGACTAAAAGTGATATTGATTTAAGAAATAAGAATAATTTTTTTCAGTTGTAGTTGTGATAGTGTTTTTAAGTAGAAAAATATTTTTATTGGTTTGATTTAAGAGCACATAGAATTTTTAGCCCTTAGTATGTACAGAAAGAGGAGAAATCCATTGAACATACTTTCAAATTCCGCCTATTTCCTAGTTATTTCATATTCAATGCAAAGCAAAATGTTCATTAAATATCAAAAAATAAAAAGTGGGCTTTTCTGACAAACCAAAGGAATTAAAATAAATTGTTCTACCTACAAAGTGTAGGAATTTGCTCTATTACCTGTAATAATTACAAGGAATACATCGGAGAAAGCTCCAGGAATTTAAATAAATATAATATCAACAGAAAATGGATCTTTTGCTAAACAGCACATTTAAATGCATTAATTGCCCACGTAACGAGACTGGCAACAAATTTTATTTGCAAAATGCTACACTAATTAAAATAGAAAACAGCAAATTTGCGTGCAGTATCATATAATGATTCCCCTTTCTTTGTATATATTCTAGTTTCCCAATGTGGGGTATTTAATAAAAAAAATGATGAAACATAAGTAAAAAGAAAAATTAACCTAAATTAAATCGAGTAGATTATATACGCCAAACACGTGTAGTCGCATCAGCCAATGCAAATACATTTGTTAAAAGGAAGAAATTCCCACGTTTTTTTTCAAGAGAAATGTAGAAGGAAAATGGAAAGAAGAAAAAAGTGGGAAGGGAATTCATTCATTTTATCAAATGTATTTGCATTGACAAATCCAGGGAAATGGTTTTTCCCATGGATGAAATGCAGTAATTTTTTTTGGTTTCATTGACTATATATATATATATATATATATATATATATATATATATAAAAAAAGAGAGAAACCGCAAACACTTTTGGTTGTAATGTTTGCGGTTACTCTCTTTTTAATATCACACTCTCGTTGGAACTACTATAACCTCTGCCATTCATACATATATTATATATATATATATATATATATATATATATATATATATATATATATATATATATATATATATATATACGTGATTCATTAAATAATATAGACAAGTGTTGTCTATTTATTTTATGTAAATTCTTTTCATAACCCTGATAAGCTTAATAACATTATCATTAAACGAAGAAAGCTTAGATTGGATTAAAAAATATTTATCAATATTGTGATTTTCTTTCTTCGTTTAATGAAGCATGTATGAATGAAAAATGCTGTCTAAATACACACACACACATATATATATATATATATATATATATATATATATATATATATATATATCATTTTATTAAATCATTGACAGATTGAAGATAAAAAGCAAAGAGATGCAGATTACTGGATTGGCTATTTTTTATTAGTTAGATACGTGTCATGAATAACAGTTAATATTCAGATATGTGTAGCAAACATTCCTGACGGTAAAGTGTGTAAAGGTTTGTGAGATACAGTAGGATGTGTAATAAAGTAACAGATGATATTCGAATAATTGTATGAAAACATTTTGGATATTAAAGTATGTAAAAGTGAGACGCTTCAGAATGTTTTGAAAATTTTTTTGTTTGGTTAGACTTTTCATTAAAAGTATATCTCGCGTATTATATATATATATATATATATATATATATATATATATATATATATATATATATATATATATATATATATTGATTTTATGTATTCAGAAGTTTCTTTTTCCATCTGGAATTAGATTTTCCAGCATTCACTCACATATAGTTGTAACGGTATTACTTAGCAGTTCAGCACACTTTTCTTTGTTAGTAATTTTTATCCTTTTGTTTAATATTTTGCTTAGGTTTTAAAAGGCGTCATTTACTATTACAATGTGTCTTCGGATTTCGATGTAAGAATTTTTCAACCGCTGTTAAAACACGAACTAAATATTTAAATATTTCATTTGTTTAATCTTAGCATCTCCAATTTATAATTTGCATATCCTTTTGTTGAAAACTACACGTTCTATCTCCTTACAAGTAAATGTTTAGTCTTTTCTCCCTTTATTTTATTATCTTATATAGGAGTACCTTTAGTTTCTCTCCTTGTCTGCTATCTACACTTTCCTTATATGCATGTCTAATATTGTTAAAATTGTATCCGCCATTAATGAATCAGGAGAGTTACAATACTTTTTTTCTTTTTTTTTTCACTTTTTTCTTAAATAAACGTGTACTAAGTTAAATATTTATATATTCAAAAAAAACCTGCTTAAGAATACTACGTTTTTTTATCCTTTTATCCCAAGCAAGGCAATAAAGTCACTAATATGCAAGAAGTTACTGAGTGTTATGAGAAAATATAGTATGAAGAAGACAGGACGATAAAAGAACAGAAATTAAGACAAAAGATAGCGATTCGCATTGCATTTAAAGTTTTGAACATCAGAGTTGATTGGGAGACAATTAGCTGGATGAAAGTTCCACAGGCTAGAAGTGCAATAGAAGAAACTGCTAGCCTAGAACGTACGGTTACTTCTAGCCATCTCAAGTGTAACACAATGAGACCTTACCGCCAATCTAGTACTGCTCTTAAATTTGAAACGTCTCGGTATCATAGAAGAAAATTCACCAGAACAATTACCATAAAAGTATTTATAGAAAAGTCAAAGGAATCTAAGTGACGGTGGTGGGAAAAAGACTGAAGCCGAGATTCCAAGTCAGAACCAATAATATTGCAGATTATTATTTGGATTTAATCAAGAATCACTACATACATAGCAGGAACACCATATCAGATGTGGTAGCAATAATCAAAGCAAGGACGAATGGTAGACTTATAAATATGTAAGATAGATTCTGGCAAGAAAAATTGTCTAGGAAGATGTAGTGAACTTTCTTAGTTGCAGATTTTGCAATGGATTCAAAATACTCTCTCCACTTCATGCCAGCTGAAAACATTCGTCCAAGAAAGAACAATGAGCCACTCTTCTGGAGGTTAGCATTAGCCATGTTGACGAAAGTTAAAATGGGTTCAGTCAGGTGATTAAAAGAGAGTAATTAACACTAGCCAACCACTCCTGACTATATATATATATATATATATATATATATATATGATACAATAAAGAATAAGTAGGAAAACATATTAATCTAACATATTTCACATTAGTAAAGCTTCGACAAAGATCAAGATAGAAATGATAAAATTGATAAAAGCAATGAGACGCAGATTACTCGTATGTTGTGTTTGGCTATATTTTACTGGTTAGATACATGTCACATATATTAAAGTAACCGATAATATTCAGATATGTGTGGCAAACATTATGGACGCTAAACTGTATAAACATCAGTGAGATGCAGTAGGATGTTTTGATTGAATAAATGCTACATGTGAGAAAGTAAAAGATAATATTCAAATATTCAAAGAAAAAATCTGGATACTAAAGTGTGTAAAAGTGAGACGGACGCTGCAGGATGTTTTGAAAAAAAAAATTATTTGGTTAGATTTTTTTCATTAAAGTATATCTTTGTATATTATATATATATATATATATATATATATATATATATATATATATATATATATATATAATTATTTGAATTAAATTGAATTAAAGTACCAATCTGTTCCATCTTCAAGCGAAAATTCAAATAATTATATTGAAGTTTTAGGCTCTTGTTTTGAAACATGAGAACTCTTATGTAGCGATGGAATCATATTTTTAAATAAATAATTATATTTATGCTCTACTTTTGTATCGAGCACTATTTTTTAAAAATAATAACAAAAATACTAAAGAATTTTGGATTATTTACCTAACGAGTTCTTTCCTATTTTCTATATATTTACACACACACACACACACACACACACACACATATATATATATATATATGTAATGTCTAGGAAGATATAGTAAACTAACTCTCTTAGCTGCAGACTTAGCAATGGATTTAAATTACTCTTTCCATTTAATGCCAGCTGAAAACATTCGTCTAAAAAGGGAGGGTATGCTGATGAAAGTTAAAAATGGGCTCAGTCAAATGATTAAAGGAGAGTAGTTTAACATTAAGAAGCCACTCCTTGCCCCATTTAACAAATGTTTTTACGTAATTTTGTTAGAATTTCCCTCAATTTAACCTCATCAAACTTTATAAAGTTAGTATCGGGAGCTTTGTTTCAATTTCAACATATTTACTTGTACACATATTTACTATTCTTAAATCAATATCACCTTTAGCTTTAAGTCGTAAAGCATCAATAATTACAAATAAGTATTATAGTTATCGTCTTGACAGGTTGCATCAGTGAGAAAGCCTCTTTAGTGTTTACAACGATTCTCCTTCATCACAAGAACGCGTCAACAATATTAAATTCTATTAAGGTTGCAAAATGATGATTGAATTACAATAAAAGATAATTAACCAAGTTTTCGAAGCAACAAAGAGAGAACTTAACAGAAATAAACTACGTATATTAGTTACTAGATTGTATAGCCATAGACGATATATGATTATAATGAATGAACTGTGTGATATGAATGAAAGAAGATTGGGTAGGAAGTGAAGACTATGAGGATGAGGAGGATAGATAATGATTTACACTTTACATGAAGATGTTAAGTTTATAGTGTGGACGTTACCTATCAAAGATGTTATGGTGAATGAGGTGTGTGACATGAATAAAAGAAGACGGGGTAGGAAGTGTGAAGATTATGACGATGAGGTGGATAGATAACGATAGACCCTGACTTGTAATGGTGATTCAATTTTGAAATCGTAGATTTTAGCTTGGGTCAGTCTGCAAATTTTTGGAGCCAGATCGAAGTACCATATTTTTTGTGCATTATACTAAAGATATTGAATGAAAATTGAAGGCAAAAATGAAGAATTGTATTATACAGAAGTACGCGTATTATACAGATGTACACGCTTTCAGAAATTTTACTGCCATAGAAACCCTTTTATTTGAAACAGCAAGAGTGCAAATGCACTCGGTTTTGCTCACAAATTTCTTTATATTTAGATTTTGTTTTTTTTTAATGAAGTTTTCTCCCTTACTTGCTAATTGTTGTAACTCAGTTATCAAAAACAACAGTAGAAAATTGGAATAGGTTTAACAAGTTTATTAGATTTTGGTACAGGAAAACATAATGCAGATTAGAAACTAGGGAAGAGAATGTTTGCCATGAATGGTTGTTTTCAGCAAAGGCTACTGCTGATACAGCTCCTGCTGCTACTCCTCTTGATGTAGGACTATTTTTATGTCTTTTGTCCGACGGCCGAGTCCAAACATGTATGGAAATATTCTACCTCACAACAATAATGAAAGGAAATATTTTTTCAGTTTACTGATACATAGAAAAATAATAAAGGCATATAAATCAGAAAAGTATGATATGTTAATTAACACCTTAAAAGGTATTACTGGGCATATTCAATTTGTACATTTCCCCGAATGTTCCGAAATAAATTTTGAAAAGGAAATTGGCTAAATATCCCGTAATCTAGATTTTACAAATTTAAGGTCAAAACTGGATTGACGGTCTCATCTCTTACAGTTAAAATGGCTAGATATAAGCGTAAGTTCTATGCTAACAGTTTCTTCTATCGCTTTTCTCACTTGCGAAACCCTTTTCCACCTTCTTGCTTCCCAGTCTACATTTTGATCTTCCAAAATATAAGTTAGCATGAAAAAATAAATATTTCAGTGAAATATATTTCCGACATTGAGCTTTTAATGGATAATATAGAACAACTTTTAAAATAATTACAAAGGTAGAAGTATTACGGGATCGTATTATACCCAAGGAATTATTTCGTTCTCATTTTGCAACTTCAGAAACACGGAGTCGTTTAACACGCAAGTTGATTTGGTTTGATTTATTTTGTTTTACGGCATATCAAACTCAATGGGTTATTTAATGCCGACAAAATTTTCATTGCTGGTAATTTTTTTTTTCATCAAATGTATTGCTGGTAAAAATTTTTCCCTTCAAAAAACTATTTCTGGTAATATTTTTTCTTCAAAAATATTTTTTTCAAAGAGTGTAGCTGGTAATAATTTTTTCTTCAGAAACTTATTGTTGGTAATAACTTTTCTTTTTAGAAAGTATTTCTGGTATTAAGACCTATTTTTACACTTTCATAGTATTTTGACCCCAGTTTGGGGGTTAACTATTTGCCCATAGCTGGGACCCTAACAGGTGCTACCACCGGGATCCGCGAGAATCTGGGAACACCAGCAATTAAAAGGTGGTTTCACGCTCCTCAAAACCTCCTGATCAGAGGCCTTGCTGTTGGATGTTGTTTATTGTCTTACACAGGACGGGGATGTATTTTATAGTCTTACTCAGGGCGGGGTTGTAGTTTATAGTCTTACCCATGATACGGATGTAGTCTTATCCAGGACGGAACCATCAAGTTGTATCAAGAAAATATGGTGCACAATTATCACAATGACGGCGCTGGTCGAGTTTTATCCACTCTACATTATTAGATTTTAGTTTTGTACAGATTATGGCTAAAGTCGTTGCGATTAGCTGACAAGGAAATTGCATAACTGAGTCGATCCCAGCTATAAAATCTACATTCAATATGTGGTTTTCAACAGAATTTAAGCCCTAATTTTTGTCAAAAGAAATACACAACTCTCGCCGCCACAAGGTAGGCCAAGTCGGACCACTTAACGAAAGCTTCGGTTTAGAGATGAGTGTAATAAAAAAGAAGATAATTACTGAAGCCCCAGTTCTCTTGAATAATGGAGCCATTTTTTTTATTTCGTCTGTCGTTAATTATTGTTTTCTTTATTGTGCCAAAATTGTCTCGGTAGGGAGAAGTAAACAAAGAAAAAAATAATAACAAAACGAAAATGAAGAGATGAAATGAAGAAAGACGAGGCAAACTTGGGAATTCTTTGGCCACTGATTGTCTGGAAATCGCCAGCAGGTGTAAGAAAGTAATCTAGCAGTCCGAAAAGTACAAAAAAAAGAAGAAATTATCATAAAATGGATAGAATAAAAGTAAAAGCAGAATAACTGATAAGGAACACACGACAAGATAATGGAGTTTTTCCTGTCTGTCGTCGACCTGTTTACTGTACATCTACATAAAAAAAAGATATTAATACGTCTCAGTGGAAGAGAAGAGGAGAAATATGTAATGGAGAGAAATCTCAAGGAAGGAAAGAAAGAAATGACGAAAGGAAATAAACGTATTTAAAGAATGGGTTGAGCTAGAGAAATAAAGTTAAATAGAAGGTGAAAATAGGAGAAAAGCAACTGAGATGAACGAGAAAGAAAGAAAGAAATAAAAAGAAAGAAAGAAAAAGAAAGAAATTGAAAACGTAGGTGGCATATGAGAAAATGAACGTTGGACAAAAGTAACGGGAAGTAGCGAGAAAGAAATAAAGAAAGAGTACAACAGGAAGTCTGAGAGAGTGAATGTGGGAAAAAAAGTAGCAGGAAGTAGCGAGGCGGGGGAGAGAGAGGGAAGACTGAATGCAAGAAAAAGAGGGTGATAGAGATGGGAAAAACTATTGGTCAGTAGAAAATGGGAAAGAGGAAGAAGAGAGAGAGAGAGAGAGAGAGAGAGTAGGTAAACATGAGAAAGTGAGACACTGAAAATTGAAAGAAAAGAAACAGGAAAAATGAAAGGGTATGAGGGAGGTGAAGAGAGCGGAAGAAAGAGAGGGCGATAGAATGGCGCGAAAACTAGTGGTCAATAGGAAAATAGAAAATACAGATAAAGTCTTCTAGTAGTAGTAGTAGTAGTAGCAGTAGTAGTAGTAGTAGAAGAAGAAGAAGAAGAAGAAGACAGTGCGATGATAGGAAGAAATAAGTGAAAGAAAGAGAGCAAGGGAGCAATAGAATGTAATGCTGATTGTCCAGTGAGGTAGACAAAAGACCCCTTTTAAATAAATGTTTTTACAATGAGAGAGAGAAACAGACAGACAGACAGACACAAATGGAGAAGAAGCCATGAGGCAAAAAGTGATAGGTGATAGGTGTGCGTATAAATAGAAACCAAAATAAAAGAAGTTATTTTAAAAGAGAAAAGCATAGCTAAATTAAGTAAACTGTAGCTGGTGAAGGAGAGGCTAGGAGCGACAAAAATGCTGTCCTACAGAAGACTGCTGATAAGAGGTTTTTTGACCAATGAGGAAGTTTTAATGAAAATAGAAACAAAATGCACACTTCTATTTAAATCAGAAAAAAAAGACATTGAAATTTCTGGGACAAATAATAAGGAAAGAGGTCTTTGCAAATTTGACACTCACAAGAAATCAGGATGGGCCGACAGATGAAGTGTCGAACCTACCTAATTCATTTTTTTGTGAATGGATGCCCACGTAGGAAGGAAGTTTTGGGAAACAGTCACACGTTGTTTTGAGCTAATAAGGGCAGGCATTTGTGTTTAGCCATTATAGTCTACGGATGCAAGGAGACAAATATGCAAAAGGGAAATGCTGGAAGAGAAATGAAATGATCGTCTGGAAGATGGCAAACGACGGAATTTAGCAAAATGTATTTTAAAGAAGGAAAATAGAGAACTTATGGAATAAAAGTGAGAATAAATAGAACTCCACTCACCTCCAAAAAAGAAAGGTATGGAACAATTTCAAAAAATAACAAAGGCGTATAAAAGAGGGATTGCTTACCAAATACACACACACACACACACACATACACACACACACACATATATATATATATATATATATATGAAGAAAAATAGTTTAAGGTGTCTTATATTTATGGGATAAATTGCTCAATATCAGAGATAGAGCGTATGTAAATATAAATATAAGTGAACATTGAAGCCAACACTCAGAGGCGACAGGCTGTTTCATGTTGGACGTCAGGCCGATTAGGTGAAATCTGACCACGTATTTTCTAGCTGACTAGGATATATATATATATATATATATATATATATATATATATATATATATATATATATGTGTGTGTGTGTGTGTGTGTGTGTGTGTGTGTGTGTATACACTGAGGTTAAAAAATTATTTGGACAGTAAAAAATGGATTTAGAATCATATATTGAAAGAAAAGCATTGTCTAAAGCTCACAATATATTCGTAAAACAATTATAAATGCAAATAAACAGCAAAAATAAATAATTTGACACGTATATATATTTGGAACTCACACTCTTTTGGTCTTGTCACTGGATCTAACTAACGCATTTATCCACTGTGCCCTGTGTCCTTGAGGACACTAACTAACGCATTTATCCACTGTGCCCTGTGTCCTTGAGGACACTAACTAACGCATTTATCCACTGTGCCCTGTGTCCTTGAGGACACTAACTAACGCATTTATCCACTGTTCCCTGTGTCCTTGAGGACACTAACTAACGCATTTATCCACTGTGCCCTGTGTCCTTGAGGACACTAACGAACGCATTTATCCACTGTGCCCTGTGTCCTCGGGGATGAAGCGGATAGACAGCTGCCAAAATCCCAGTGAGCGTAAGAAAAAAACAACTCGCGCCACACCGAGGATAACAGCTGGTCCGCCACTATTGAGCCAATCTCCCCGGTGTTGACAGCTGCAACAAAGTAGATAGGAACAGCAGTGTCTCCTCACAGAGTAGGTAGGGACAGTAGATAATAGGTAGGGACAGTGGGAATCTCGTTGAGCTGTTCATGCGTGCCACTAAGTACATGAAGAGGGGTTTGGCTCACTCAGTATCACCTACGCGCCGGTTCGTGCAAATCGACACAACAACCAAGTCGTCGACCTGGATAATCCGGGATCGCCACGTGGAGGTGAGGTGTTTTTGATGTAATCTATTTATTGGGTATCGGAAAATTTGATTTGCCTATACCAACTTAGGGGAACTAGTTCCATATCGATCGAGAGGTGTCCCAGGTTCGACAGGATAGATCCTAAATTAGTCAGCATTGTCCAAGAGTCCCCACCGAGAAATTCCAGTACGCTCTACATATCTTTCCCGTGTTGAGCAGGATCGTTCGGGTTATGGACCTGTAATGACTACAGCGCACTAACGTAACACTTTGCAGTCCTGCTGGGCAACGCTCCTCTCCAATTGATCGAGATGGTAGGGCCATACCTTTCGCAGATCACGTCCTGGAAGTACGGCTGACTGTATTTAGCAGTCTTATTCCTGGTACACGCACCGTGCTTGCATACAAAAGAGTTAGATCGTTTTTGTACATACAACACTGTTGTGACCAAGTAAATGGGCAAAGAAATAACTAAACAAGTGTTACATATATATCATATATTAATTGTAAGTACAACAGAAGAGTATTACACGACTAGTGAGTGTGTATCGGTTGACCCAGCGTTCAGTCTTTTCGACTGTTAATATTTAACAGCACCCCCGCGCGAGGGATTATGTGGCACAAAGCCGAGTTCACCGTGGGTTCTCCGAGCCCTTAGGCTCGGCCAAAATATTCCCGTAGAACCCGCATAAGCAGGTTCGGGTCTGTCTACCTCCCTGGACGAAAGTCTGCCCTTCGGTACAGCCTCGTCTGGGTTCCTCTCTGCCCAAAGGCAGTACGATTCTATCACCAATAGAAGGGTTAAGCAATCAGAAGGTTCAAAATATTCAATCCGACGTGTATAAAGACGGCCATGTTTTTCCCGAATATTCACTGCCAGCCTTTGATCTCGAAGACTGAGTTGTTTCATTCAACAGATTACGTACTGCGCTGTATTCTATATTCATAGACTATGGTGAACATGGTCAACAGCGAGGCCTGCCGGTATCAAGCTATTCAAAAATTCCACTGGATAATTCACAGCTTCAACGGCATCTCGTACAACGTCAATGAAATTGTAGCTACATGCTCAACAGGCAACTGGCTTCTCAGTAGTGATCTATAAATTGATTCCTCAGTTTGGGAAACACGCTGGTCATTAGTTCCTTTAAATCAGATACCATATGTTCAAGAGGCAAACTGAACTGGCCCTCCTGCTCTCCAACCAAAGTATCATTACCAACAATATTTGCTTAGAAAAAGAACCAGATTCCTCATAAGCACTACCCTGCACTCTGATTTTGGTTGTGTGTCTCAGTTTTTTCATACGACTTCCTGGTTAGGAAGACTTTATACTGACGTTTACCTCGTCAGCTCTTGTCCCTTTCGGAATCACTAGAAGGGTTTATCTAAAGTCTCCCACATGCAAGACTGTTGCACCTCAGATGAGCCGTGTGTTATGTCAAGAGCATTGAAGGAACTCTTACACTCATTGTCCCGTCATCCCAGATGATAAATTTGCAATCACTGGAGGAGTTTGCTTTTTCTAGAATCAGGAATGATGTTGCAGGTTGCCTTCTCTTTCTTGGACAGGTCCAAAGGGAGTTTTAAATGCAAATGAGCTGTGACGTCACCACTCAGCAGGATTACAGCTATTCCACCTGACGCCACTTCTAGAGAAATATATTTCATTTGACACAGTATAAACAGAAGGAAGTTGATGATAAATGTCTTGCCAGTTCCCCTTGGGGCAACGAGGAAGAATAGATCTCCCCTTTTCACATTCAATGCTCGAAATAATCGTGTTACAAACACCCAGTTGGTCTTCCGTCCATTTGTGTTGGTCCTCAGCTATATAAGGCATCATTACCTCTGTCTCATAGCTGATCTGCCCCATGTACTCAATTGCGAGATTGCTTGATGCCCGCTGAGGTTGAGGTAAGCCAAATGTGGCAACTCTTTGGCCTCTCATAGCTTGCACATAGTTGTCCAGGTCAAGTAATGCCTCAGTGTAAATAGCATCATTGAACATAAGATTTCCCGCTGAGGTCTGTATTTGAATGCTTCCTACTATGTCTTCTGCTATGTTGATTTTGTGGGTTGTACAATGCTATAGAGGTTCACCCAAGCCACATGTCATCATAGCTGTCACAGTTTACTTCTGACTGTTGCCTCCTCCGGTTTCTGGTCCCAGTGTGCATCATCCTCTTGTAGTCTATGTTTTGCACAGGCTTTTCTGTAGGTTTTACAGACTATATCTTCGCAGACCTGTGAATGATAAAGAGTTTCTCACAGTGTGCAGCAGAAAAGGCAGAACGAATCACTCCTGTTGATTGGAGTGCACATTTTACACCCGACCGATGGTCCCGCTTCTGAAGACAGCATTTTCTTTCCAGCCCTCAACTAGTGCTCATTGCTTGCACCTGCTACAGCTATTGTGTGCACAGATGCAGTAGATGAAAAACTAAACATACAGCAGTGTTCGGACATAATTTGAAGAAAACTGTCAAAGTGGTTTCTGATCTATTCTCTTTTCAGCAGTATATTCTGCGAAATATAACCGCTGACAATTTTGAAGATGAACAGCTAGATTCACCACTGTTCGATGTCGCTCGTGGATTTCGAAGCCCAGGATTCGTCACGTTGTGTTAGAGAAAATATATTTGCATAATAGATTATATTTTGGTAGGACTACACATGCACACGGCAGAGGGATGCTGGGAATTTTAGATATTTTTTCTCTCAGCCGAATTCATTTAGAGTCTTTTTAATTTCTTTTCCATCATTTGTGTAAGTAGATATTCCACATTGTTCATTGCTGGCAGATCTAATATCAGAGTGTAGAATACCTACTTACAAAAGTGATGAAAAGAAGACTTTAAATGAATTCGGCTGATAAAAACTTCTATAGATTGTATATAGAGATTTCAATATAGAAATAGAATGAAAGGTTAAAAACCAATTCTTTATTAAATTTTTGATTCCATTTTCGCTTTCAGTCGTGATTCGAATTGATAGCATTTAGTTAAACCGTCGTAATTAAAAGTAAAACCATAACGGAAGGATTTTCAAGAAGAAAATTGGCTTTTTTTTTACACAGACGGTATATAGCAAGAAAGTGTCCTTCAAACAGGTTCTTATTCCACACACAACAACAATCATGATATGGCTTTTTAAGGATAGGTTGGAATATGAGCTTAGGTTAATTTTCTATTCGCAAATGAGCTCAATCTAAAAGTAATTTTACGTTTGAATGACCAATTGGATCGAGCCAATTTCTTTGTATTCATAAATTAGAATCTGCCGAATTTAATGTTGTACATGGCTAAATTTGAAAAGAATTAATTTTTTGCAATATATACCAATTAATATTTCAGCAGCGTAAACCTCACCATGGAGATCGTATTCAAAAACAGATTATGCTGAAGTAATGTGTTAAATAAATATTTTATTTAGGAAATAACCTGCGATTCGTTCAGATGATATCACATATTTTTTTAAAATCAAAGAAAGATCCATATCTGTCTGGAATTTTTAGTTTTATAAGTGTTATTAATTTTGTACAATGTGTAGCATAATTTCTAAAAATTTTGCGAGACCAATTATCTCCCTTGTTTAAACACATTGGACAGCGTTTCGGACAGACTTGGCGGTGAGCTTCAATCTGTGGTCCTACTAGGATCAATATAGATTTATATATATATATAAAAACAACAACAATTAGACTAATAACAAACAGGATGTTAGTTTAACTTGCAGGCAAAGTATCATCAATATTGGATTACGGCTTTAGGCGGCAATTTAATTCATTCAAACAGACATAAATTGATATATATATATATATATATATATATATATATATATATATATATATATATATATATATATATATATATAGGACCGATTTATATGTGAATTAAGTTTAAGCTTCTAATGATTTAATGATTTTTTTTTTCTTTTTCTTTAAAATTTAACAACTTAAGTCTTTGGCAATTTCAACCATGGAAAGATTAACAAACAAACAACGTGTTAAAGTTATCGAAGCCTATTACGAAAATGGATATTCAAACAGAAATGCATTTTGCGCGCTTCGCGATAATCGACCAACCGAGAGTGCAACTGGAAAAATTGTTCGCGAATTCAAACAAGTTGGGTGAGTGGCTGATGTGAAAACGCCATTGCGTTCTCATTTACGCCGTTCAGCTGAAAACATTGCTACAGAGCATGAAAATGTAGCCGAAGATCCAGACGCCATTCTTCGTCATCGCGCGCAGGAATCGGACCCCCCCCCTCCACAACAACGTTACATCGAATTTGGACAAAAGATTTGTCTCTACACACTTACAAAATTCTATTGACACAAGTTCTGAAACCTACTGACCATTTGGAGCGCCATACATTCGTCAATTGGGTGCACGAGCAAAGACAAGCCGATGAAGATTTTTCTCAAAAAATCCTCTTTAGTGATGAAGCCGATATTCATCTGGGTGGATTCATTAATAAACAGAATTGTTACATTTGGGCTGATTAAAATCCAAGGAAGATTGTTGAAAAGCCACTGCATCCACAAAAGGTCACTGTTTGTTGTATATATTTTGCTGCTGGAATCATTGGGTCGTATATTTATAAATTTAAACGTCCATTTTTTGTAATAGGCTTCGATAACTTTAACATGTTGATGGATTGTTAATCTTCCCATGGTTGAAAATGTCAAAGACTTAAGTTATTAAATCTTAAAGAAAAAGGAAAATATAGTAGATGCTTAAACTTGATTCACATTTAAATTCGGTCCAAGTTATCGGAACAGCTTATATATGTGATAAAAATATACTTTTAAGGCATGCTATAATTATGGGTTAAAGTGCTCACTATAAAATATACGTAGACAGTGATGACAACACTGAATTGCGAAAGTCTGTTTCGTGCTCGAACCCAATTTCACGGCAATGAAGATGGCGTTCATGCATGAAACAGACTGTTGCCATTCTATATATATATTGTTTACAATTTGCTATATTGATCAGGAAGACTGATCAGTATCGGTGACAGCGTTTTTCTTTCTCTCACTTTCTGTCTTCTAAATCATTACGTTAACGATATAAACGAACGACCTGAAAGATGACAAAAACGCTCCAACCCGCCACTCGTAGAAAGAATTTCGCTACACAATTTCAACACTGAAACGACCACAATTGCGTATGTATACGTACTCGAACATATGGATACATGCCTGCACTTAGCCCCGTATTGTTCATATATGTATATGTGTTTGCGAGAACTGAAATTTGTACACGATCATATGCGTATGAGTGTCATCCCAAAACGGACACATAGGAAAATTCCCCACCTAATATATCACCAAACATAATCGAGGAGAAACTAACTAGATTCAAATTTTAAAAAAATTAATAAATCAGTTTGTCTGAGGATCGCAAAAGCGTGAAACCTAGGTTTATAAAATCATATATATATATATATATATATATATATATATATATATATATATATATAATTATTTATTTAAAAAATTATAACATAAATATGTTATAAAATGTTGAATGTAAAAATAAATGGAAAACCATTTATTTTACATTCAACATCATCACTTGATAAGAGACCAGTGGTGTTGAAACAAAATGGCTGTTTTTGTAGCGATTTTATAACATATTTATGTTATAATTTTTAAAAATAAATAATTATATCTACTCTACTCTGTATTGAGCACTCTTTTAAGATTAGTAATTGTTGGTTATTGGAATTCATTCCGTATACACCAATTATATACTTGGGTATATATATATATATATTATAAATTAACTGATTTAAAAATATGGTTTCATGAAACTATATTTTTAAATTACTTAATTTAAAGCACATTGAGCACTATTTTGTAAAATAAAATTATCAATAAGAACACCGGATTATATATCTTACTGTTCTTCCTTTTTTTACTATAATATATATATATATATATATATATATATATATATATATATATATATATATATATATATATATATATCTTTTACAAATATAAGCGAGTGAGTGCTGAAAAATTTCTGAAACGACCTTTTAACAAAATCAATATTTCAATAACCAAAAATCAAAATGAACCAAATGAAAGAGAGAGTGCTTGAGAAAGAGAAAAAAATGGAAGAAAAAAGAATTAATGCCAAAGAAGTAAAAGGTATTAGTCCCAAAAAAACAATATGTCGTTGGTTCATATCTTAACAGGATCTCGTAGTGAACAGATCCTCTGTCTCCAAAATGAATTAAGCGCAGACGAAAGATTCAGAAAAGAAGAATTGCGGAGGGGGACTTGAAGAAAAAAAGAGATAATGGTCGTTTTTTGTTTTTTTAATTATTTCTTACATTAATTCTTTTGAAAGAAGTCAGCAAGTGGAGATTTCTATCACCTGGCGACTCAGATTTTACAAGTAATTGACTCATAGATCCAAACAAGTTTGTTTACTCTGAATTCTGGAGATTTGTCTATAATTCAATAATGAGATGAAACCGCCATTGCACTAGTATCAGTTCACCAGAATCGCGCAGGTAACAGTTTAAAATTTGGGCGATATTTCTGCCGCACCCTATATAAAGTAGATTCTAATTAATTAAAATCCAGTTGGAATAAAGTACTTTATCCCAATGAGATGGCAGGTTCAATTTATAATGAATTTACGTGAGAGTTTTCAATTGAGATGAAGCAAGCAGAGTTTGGAATATAAACATGTATACTAACAATTACCAAACTAAAACATTAATCTGAAAACTCGCGACATGTTCTAAAATAGCCCCACCAGATCGATGCCTTGATATGGATGCCAGGCATGAACCCAAACCGTTCAGAAATATCTAAACTCTCAGCTGTATACAATGTTTAAAAATGGCTTTGGCCGAGTGGAGATTATAAGTTTGGTGATGACCACAACACTTCAAACATTGCAAACGAAAGCTATAGAATGACAAAAAAAAATAAATAAATAAAAATGATACCAGTGACAGAAACTACATCACTTGAGGACTTTCAACAGCAGCAACCACTGCAAATGTAAATCGAAGATAAAATTATCATGCTGTAACTGGAGAAAACTATGGAAGAAAGATTTATCCTACCATTTGCTTTTTATAGCCGTAATAACATCGTAGTTCACGAACGGAAAGGAATGAGCTGAAAGAAAAAATAATGACAAACATGCTTATACTTTATACTACAAAGGTATATACAAAACTATATACATTAATAAACGTTTTGTTTGCTCAATTCTGGGAACTTTACTAAACATTTCTAATAATTTGGCACTCTCAAATCACCGTGCTGATGACAAATATGGCACCAAATCAGTACGAAAATTTCAGGGATTGCGCAGGACAGTGTTGCCAACATTGGGTGAAAATTTTTTGTGAATTGATTAGACGGTTTTTGAAATATTAGAAAAAAAGTTATCTCGATAATAATTTGGAACTCAGTGTATATACATATTTACACGTATCCATCGAGAAGAATAATATACCAAATATATCTACATAGTAAAGCAGAGTGTAAGGAGAAATAAAAAGGAAGGGTCTTATATATAATATGGACATCCTCCTGTGTCTGAAGAAGCCACATTTACAAATACACGTTCAAACGGGACGGATTGATCTATGTCCCAGGCGAGGAATGGAAAACAGAGAATCTTAGGTTTTCCCAACTTGAGGACTACAAGCTGGAGTTTCTTTCTATATCTAGGAAATATATATTCCCAAAGGGAAACGGCACAATGAATATGTAAGCTGCTGGAGAGGCAGAATTAACCTCGGAAAAAGGCCATGGAAACCCAGGTTAAAGAAATCAACCTTTCACTTTGACTGCTGTAAAAAAACTGTAACTAACTGCCGCTGTTGTCACTGTATGGAGTGATATCACCAAGCAGCCGTCACGTAAACCACTGACTTATCTACATCAAAGGGCGATAAGCGCATTCTGTATCTCTACAACGCACAACTTCAAATCAATACCAAGAAAGGAGTTGGTGATAATAGAGGCTAATATCCTTAAAAATCCTTTGAAGGGAACGATTTTATAAATTTCAACAGACAGTAGTACAAGGTTTTCGGTCAGTGAATGCTGACTTTTTCCTTATAAGGAAACGGCTAATATTATCATTACCATTTAATCTAAAAAGCTGTTCACTGTGGAGAATGAGTTAGTCATTACCTAGCCAAATGTTCTTTTAATTCGTAAGTGAAATCAGCTCTAGAACTAGAAGTGTATCAACATTTTAAGTTAGAATGGGCCTTACACGGAATATAGAGAACAAGGGGTATTAATTACCGTTACATATTTTAATTTACTCTCCGACTAATACAGACAGATCATTTGATAGCCTATTAGAGAAGTTAAGGTATATGGTAGTCTAATGTTTAGTCCAGTCACTGAAACCTACAAGTATTTGTAGCAGTACCATAATGCTACAATATTATATGTAAACTCCGGGGAAATTCTACAGTTTTCTCTAAAGACGATGAGATTGTTTATACCTTCTAGAGAACTATGAAAGTGTAGATCGTACCAAGGGGTCAGTCTTTGAAAAAAAAAACACCTTTGGACAGAGTAAATTTTTGTTATACACGATTCCTCGTCTTGGTGATTTTTGATCATCGCAAGTTTTTAATTTTTACGAAAGCTGATGTGCATTGATTAACTAAAGAAGATTTAAATCCTCTGTTTCCATTCGCTTTTGACGTTGTTTTCTCAAAGCTGGCGCCAATTTAAGTCGTCTGCGTACAAGGCCAATCCACTTTCCTCTGTCTCTCTGTTCACATCTTCCAATTAAACTATAAATTGGTCCACAGTGTTCAAGTGTTACGTTTCAAAAATAAACGAGCAAAAAAAAAAAAAAAAAAAGCAGAAAAAAAGACAATAATGGCAAACGAATATAAAATAATTCCATTCAACATGGTGATTTAGTAAATTAAAAATTATTTAAAAAGATTTACAATTTTAATATTTAAAAATTCTACAAGAATGGAATCTAACTGATAAAATTATTGTTTTTCAGGTTTTCTTAAGATATCGCCTTTACGTTCACTCTTTCTTTCTTTCTTTCTTTCTTTCTTTCTTTCTTTCTTTCTTTCTTTATCCTTTTTTTTCTTTTTTCATTATGCTTTTCGTTCCTTCTTTCTTCTCTATCCTTTTCTTTCTTTTTCTTTATGCTTTTCTTTCCTTCTTTTTTCTCTATCCTTTTCTTTCTTTCTTTCTTTCTCTGTTTTTTTTTCTCTATCTTTTTCTTCCTATCAATCATTCTTTCTTTCTCGCTACTTTCCGCCATTTTGTACCACGTTCTCTCTCTCAGATACCACCTCCTGTTTGACTTGTCTTTCTTTCTTTCTTTTTTCTTTCTTTCTTTCTTTCTTTCTTTCTTTCTTTCTTTCTTTCTTTCTTTCTTCAATTCATTCTTTTTTTTGTATCCTTTTCTTTTTTCTTCTCTGTTATATTCTTTCTTTCTTTTTTTGCTGTGACTTTCTTTCCTTCTTCTCTAGTCTTTTTATTTCTTTCTTTCTCACGATTTCTCGTTAATTTTGTCCCACTTTCACGCTCTCGAATACCGCATTCTGTTTCCCTGTTTCTTGTTTTTTTCCTTCCATCTTTCTTTCTTTATTTCCTTCTTTCTTTTAGTCAGGATCTTCATACCCAAGCGAGAGACACAGGCACTGTAACTAGCTCACTCATATGGAAGAAATAAAGGTGATATTAGCCATTTCCTTATAAGAAAATATTAACCGAGTCGGCAGTGCTATTCGGGCCACGCTTTTCAACACCACCTGGTCATCCGGATCGAGTCAAAGTGTAATATCTGATTTCTTCAATTCTAATGGTAAGGTTAATATTAGCCGTTGTCTTGTAAGGAAATGTTCGGCATTCACTGAACCAGCAGATTGTGCTGTTTTTGTTTGAAATTTACAAAATCTGCCTATTAAAACAATTTGTCAAGAAAATGGGTTTCTAAGGTTCATTAACAGTTAATTTTCTAGTACTGATGGAGACTTTTTTCCTATTTTTTTTTTTACGAAGTGCAGCGTCAACATCTTGATTATGTTATTTTTATCTTTGAGTTCCATGTGCTATCCATTTAAGTTGTTTTTGCTGCTGACACTCATCAAGGGATATTAATTTTGTTATTCGGTACAGGTATTTTTGATTTTATAGCGCCAGATCAGGGTGCACGAAGAAAGTTTGTCCTCGATGACATTTCTAATCATTGATCTGATAAAGCAGTTGTATATAGCTCTGAGATGAGGTATTAAGATTACTTATATTATTTACATTATTTGGAGGTATTCACAGCGTTTTGGTCGTCGTATGCCCCGGCCTACTATAGGGGATTGGAATTTTGGACCAAACCCTTTATTTCATCCACTGGGGTAGATTGTTCTAGTTCACCGTACTATGCCTCTTCCGGGTGTCTCATTTATTTCCCTTTAATTCAAATCTCCATGTTTGGTTCACCACTGCTGAAGCCTGGTATTGAACTAACATATCTTCGGGTCTAGTCACTGGATCTAACAAAGGCCTTTAACCACTAGACCATGTTTATAGCCACTGGGCCATTGTCAATAGCTGGTAGTTTAGATATTTATGAATACAGCGTGCATATATTTCTATCTAACGAGATTATTTAAGTGTATGAAGTGAGATTTTAATGTTTTGTAGCAACGTGCGGAATTGAGAGAAACTATCCCTAATGCAGACTCTTCTGCGTTTAATTTCCTTATCTCTTATAGTAAATTTCTTCAGTGGTATTTGAAGTTTTTATATTATTTACTCATTCAACATTTTTATGATGGATTCAATAGAGGTATAATCAGTGCTTTCATTCCAAATCCATGTCCTTTTGGAATATCTTACATTCAGTGGTATTACTTAGAAAACTTTTGTGATACCAACGAACACTCGATGCCACTTTTGTGATGCCAAAGAATACTCATTCTCACTTTTGTAATCTTCGTTGTAGTAAAGACTTTGTAATCGCAGATACAACTATAGTAACGTGGGCACCTCGGCGTGGTGTAACGGTTATCAAGCTTGTCTTGGTAGATCGGTTACTACTGAAAAGTGAGTTCGATTGTCACTGGATGCCCCATACTTTCGGCCTTGTGCCACATCGAAGCTACGCTTGGAAAATCTCTACAACTATAGTAACGCCGTTGAACAATACTAGTGTCAGACGCCTTCGAATAGCACTCGCACTAATAGTATATACTCGCTTGAATAGTAACCAGCGAAAAGTGATCCGAATAGAGAAATGGTATCGTGAATATAGTAGAAAATAGCGGTCCGTATAATAATAGAGGATAGACTAGAAATAGCGATCCGTATAGTATAGAGGATAGACTAGAATTGCAGATCAATTAGAGGTTACGCGACTTCCTACTTATGCGTTTCTTCTATGGTCACGTGGTCTACTTAATTCAATAATGGGATCGCCTGTGTTTGTTCACTGACGATCTATGTTCAAACTCAAGTGATAGCATGAAACTTTATTCCTACATAACAAAAACATTGGAGAGAATGCTGATATTTTCTTCAAGATCATTCTTACCTAAACTTTGAATATGTACGTCATCGGCAAAATTCCCACTCTTAAAACTACTGGGGTGTGTGGGTGATACAAAGCCGTCTCCAAGATAAGAATATATATCTGTTGTTCCCGCGAGTGTCAGACACGTGCGTAATCTCGAAGAGAGCGAGATAAACACCTTCAGACAATAAAAATTCTGAAGAAGACAAAGCACCGTATTTTGGCAGGTTTAGTAATAATCAAAAGTGTAAAGCTAGAAAAGGAAATAAATACAAATCAATAATCTCAAAATACAAAAAACAGATAAAAAAAAAAAATAGAAAAGCAAATAAATACAAATCAATAATCTGAAAATACAAAAAACAGATAAAAAATAAAAAATAGAAAAGCAAATAAATACAAATCAATAAACTCAAAATACAAAAAACAGATAAAAATAAAAATAGAAAAGCAAATAAATACAAATCAATAAACTCAAAATACAAAAAACAGATAAAAATAAAAATAGAAAAGCAAATAAATACAAATCAATAATCTGAAAATACAAAAAACAGATAAAAAAATAAAAAAAATAGAAAAGCAAATAAAAACAAATCAATAATCTGAAAATACAAAAAAAACAGATAAAAAATAAAAAATAGAAAAGCAAATAAATACAAATCAATAAACTCAAAATACAAAAAACAGATAAAAATAAAAATAGAAAAGCAAATAAATACAAATCAATAATCTGAAAATACAAAAAACAGAAAAAAAATAAAAAAATAGAAAAAGCAAATAAAAACAAATCAATAATCTGAAAATACAAAAAACAGATAAAAAATAAAAAATAGAAAAGCAAATAAATACAAATCAATAAACTCAAAATACAAAAAACAGATAAAAATAAAAATAGAAAAGCAAATAAATACAAATCAATAATCTGAAAATACAAAAAAACAGATAAAAAATAAAAAAAATAGAAAAGCAAATAAAAACAAATCAATAATCTGAAAATACAAAAAACAGATAAAAATAAAAATAAAAGCAAATAGATACAAATCAATAATCTTAAAATAAAAAAAACAGATAAAAATAAAAATAGAAAAGCAAATAAATACAAATCAATAATCTGAAAATACAAAAAAAACAGATAAAAAATAAAAAATAGAAAAGCAAATAAATACAAATCAATAATCTGAAAATACAAAAAAAAACAGATAAAAAATAAAAATAGTAAATCAAATAAATACAAATCAATAATCTGAAAATACAAAAAACAGATAAAAAAATAAAAAAAATAGAAAAGCAAATAAAAACAAATCAATAATCTGAAAATACAAAAAAAACAGATAAAAAATAAAAAATAGAAAAGCAAATAAATACAAATCAATAAACTCAAAATACAAAAAACAGATAAAAATAAAAAATAAAAGCAAATAGATACAAATCAATAATCTCAAAATACAAAAAACAGATAAAAATAAAAATAGAAAAGCAAATAAATACAAATCAATAATCTGAAAATACAAAAAAACAGATAAAAAATAAAAATAGAAAAGCAAATAAATACAAATCAATAATCTGAAAATACAAAAAAACAGATAAAAAATAAAAAATAGAAAAGCAAATAAATACAAATCAATAAACTCAAAATACAAAAAACAGATAAAAATAAAAATAGAAAAGCAAATAAATACAAATCAATAATCTGAAAATACAAAAAAACAGATAAAAAAATAAAAAAATAGAAAAGCAAATAAAAACAAATCAATAATCTGAAAATACAAAAAACAGATAAAAATAAAAAATAAAAGCAAATAGATACAAATCAATAATCTCAAAATACAAAAAACAGATAAAAAAAAAATAAAAAAGAAAAGCAAATAAATACAAATCAATAATCTGAAAATACAAAAAACAGATAAAAATAGATAAAAATAGTAAAGCAAATAAAAACAAATCAATAATCTGAAAATACAAAAAAACAGATAAAAAATAAAAAATAGAAAAGCAAATAAATACAAATCAATAAACTCAAAATACAAAAAACAGATAAAAATAAAAATAGAAAAGCAAATAAATACAAATCAATAATCTGAAAATACAAAAAAACAGATAAAAAAATAAAAAAAATAGAAAAGCAAATAAAAACAAATCAATAATCTGAAAATACAAAAAACAGATAAAAATAAAAAATAAAAGCAAATAGATACAAATCAATAATCTCAAAATACAAAAAACAGATAAAAATAAAAATAGAAAAGCAAATAAATACAAATCAATAATCTGAAAATACAAAAAAAACAGATAAAAAATAAAAAATAGAAAAGCAAATAAATACAAATCAATAATCTGAAAATACAAAAAAAAACAGATAAAAAATAAAAATAGTAAAGCAAATAAATACAAATCAATAATCTGAAAATACAAAAAAACAGATAAAAAAATAAAAAAAATAGAAAAGCAAATAAAAACAAATCAATAATCTGAAAATACAAAAAAACAGATAAAAAATAAAAAATAGAAAAAGCAAATAAATACAAATCAATAAACTCAAAATACAAAAACAGATAAAAAAAAAAAAAAATAGAAAAGCAAAAAAAAAACAAATCAATAATCTGAAAATACAAAAACAGATAAAAATAAAAAATAAAAGCAAATAGATACAAATCAATAATCTCAAAATACAAAAAAACAGATAAAAATAAAAATAGAAAAGCAAATAAATACAAATCAATAATCTGAAAATACAAAAAAAACAGATAAAAAAAAAAAATAAAAAAAGCAAATAAATACAAATCAATAAACTCAAAATAAAAAAAAACAGATAAAAATAAAATAGAAAAATAAAAAATAAATACAAATCAATAAACTCAAAATACAAAAAAAACAGATAAAAATAAAAAAAAGCAAATAAATACAAATCAATAATCTGAAAATACAAAAAAAAACAGATAAAAAAAATAAAAAAATAGAAAAGCAAATAAAAACAAATCAATAATCTGAAAATACAAAAAACAGATAAAAATAAAAATAAAAGCAAATAGATACAAATCAATAATCTCAAAATACAAAAACAGATAAAAATAAAAATAGAAAAGCAAATAAATACAAATCAATAATCTGAAAAATACAAAAAAAAACAGATAAAAAATAAAAATAGTAAAGCAAATAAAAAACAAATCAATAATCTGAAAATACAAAAAAAACAGATAAAAAATAAAAAATAGAAAAAGCAAATAAATACAAATCAATAATCTGAAAATACAAAAAAAAACAGATAAAAAATAAAAAATAGAAAAGCAAATAAATACAAATCAATAATCTGAAAATACAAAAAAAAACCGATAAAAAATAAAAATAGTAAAGCAAATAAATACAAATCAATAATCTGAAAATACAAAAGAAACAGATAAAAATAAAAAATAGAAAAGCAAATAAATACAAATCAATAATCTGAAAATACAAAAAAACAGATAAAAATAAAAACTAGAAGAGCAAATAAATACAAATCAATAATCTGAAAATACAAAAAAAAAAACAGATAAAAATAAAAAATAGAAAAGCAAATAAATACAAATCAATAATCTGAAAATACAAAAAAAAACAAATAAAAAATAGAAACAGAAAAGTAAATAAATACAAATAAATAATCTAAAAATAAAAATAAACAAAGTTAACTAGAAATATGACAAAATCAGCTGGAGGCTTGAACATAAAACTAAGATCATTGCCTAAATGTATAAAGGAAGGTAGCAAATATTTTGTTTACATGGATATGTATAAATTTTGCCCCATGAATACATTTCAATGAAGCTGTGAGTTCGCGGAAAACGAAGGTTAGGAGGTTACATTTTGCAACAGCGTCTGTGGACAGTGTACACGTCTTGAAAGGATGCTACACGGCGAGATACAAATGTATAAAATATGGCTACTTTGAACAAATGATCAAATAATAACCTGGCAATAAAATAGATAAGTTATCAAAAGTTAGAAAGCGATGACGGTTAACTTTGGGGGTGAGTTCAGGAGGATAAAACTACCGACTACCTTCTCGGTGGCATGCTTTTATTGAGGGTCACCCCGTGATATACTAAAGGCTAACCGGAAGTGATCAAAATAGTGACCAAGCTAAATAGTATCTAAACTAAAAAAAGGTTAAAATTAAGGGATGTAAAACAATACGGTTTATGTACTGTAGTAGCAGAAAAATATCACCTACCATTTTTTCTTTCTTTCCTTCATTCGTACATTCATTCTTTAAGTCGTTCATTTCATCAAACCAGCGACCTTCCTCAGCATGACTTACATATTTTAATCTGAGGGATTTACAGCATGTTATACACAAGTTGCAGCAGAATACACATTTAAACATCACCACTTCCAGTGTGTTTTTATATGGCGTGTAAGCCCCGATCTGGACTTTCACACTCTCGTGCAGGTCGGGAATTCAAAACATGCCATTACGAAATCGTCATATCCGATTGCATTGGATACATGGCCAGCTTGGCACCTCATGGCAATTCAGGGATCCCTTCCGAACCCATCTCTTCAGTTCTGCATATTTTTGTGATGCCTCATGGAAGATCTTCACGCCATCAGCAATACAAGCTCTCCGAGATACCCGGTCTTCAGCTAAAGTCTGCCAGTTACGCAGACGAATATTGCATTTGTAGAGTGACTCTTTAAGGCAATGTTTGTAAGGAAGTTTTGGCTTTTGCTGCTGTCTTTTTCTCATTTCCAATTCTCCATATATTAACTGTTTTGGCATTCTGTCACCTGCCATACGAATAACAGAAAAATATTACGTACCATTTTTTTCTTTTTATGTTCATTTCATCAAACCAGGAACCCTTTCTTCATCATAACATACTTAGGGGTTTACAGCATGTTATACACATGTCCCAGCAGAATACACATTTGGAGATAGGTGGTCTTATATGCAATCGAATAGTATTCATTGTATCAGCACCAACGAAGAATCCTTGATGAATATACTGCTTCAGAAAGTAACTGACTCCTCCTGGTATGTTCTACATTCGCAAAAGTATGTTCAGATTCAGGCTGGAGCAGAACAATCCTCACTATCCGACCATAACAGATTCAAAACGACTTTACGTAGCCTTGTGGGCGATTAATTCCAACACTACCACCCCCTTTTCTTCAAACGAAACATTACTAGCCTCCCTCTACTCCATCGTTATTTTCATGAAAAATGTTTAAAGATACATTCCTTAGTTCCACAAAGAATTACCTTCAAAACCATGACATGTCCCATAGCCATTTTTCTAATCATTTCACCCCATGCAAAGCAGTAAGTCACAAGGGGTTACTGAGTGTGAAAGAACAAGAAAAAAGAGAAACATTATGAAGGATCGAGAACAATAGAAGAGTAATCAAGAAGACAGTAGATACGGACTGACATTCAATTTAAATTTTTTAAGTTCGATGGAAATTGGATGGAAAGCATAGAGTTGGAAGAGAGTTCCACAATCGAAAAAGCCGAAAAAAGATACTGTTAGCATTGGATCTTACGGTTACATCTAGCAAATTCAACTGCGAATAGATGAGAACTTATCGCTAATCTACGACTGCACTTAAATTCACAAAATCTAGGTAACTGATATAATGGAATATGCATACACCTGTGTTCCTCACCTCACTGGAATATGATTGGCTGGTGTCCGTCATAAATACCGACGGACGTGTAGGTACGACAGAATCAAAGAGCCTTAGTCTGAGAGGTAAGTCTATAACGACGCCCACTGGACTACGCCATTGATCTACACTTCTTACCTGCGACTACGACGCGTACCAGTCGATTACTGCTACCGTATTCTACTTGGTTACAGTAGCCAAAACCACTTAGCTACTTCGTTCAAATATATCCCTTCCCGGGACATATCAGTACCATAGCGAACAGTTCATCCAAATAATTACCTTGAAGTATTTATAGAAAATGCAGAGGTAAGCTACATTTCGCTGGTGAGAAAGTGAGTAAACTGATATGCCAGGTCAGGACAATAATATTATTGATTCTTCTTTGGATTTTATCAAGAATGCTAAAAGTTGCAGCAATATTCGAATAGTAGTCTTATAAATATGTAAGATTCCGAATATAAAAATTGTCCTGCACGAGACAGTGAACAAACTTTCTTAGCAGAAGACATAGCAATGGATTTAGTATAATCTTTCCATTTCATGTCAGCCAAGAATGTTCGCACGAGAAGTCGAAACGGAAATTTCTTCTGGGGTTTAGCATCATCTATGCTGATGAATCGCAGAAAAAAGGTCTCATACACCTTATTCATTTCGTAATCTATTGGTTACAAATCATGTTCCACTCAGCTTTTCCAAAGAATAGTTACTTCGTAGAACAGACTCCCGTGTGGATGCTTCCCCGATCGTTAAAATCATAGCCTCTTCAGATCAACAGTTGCCTATTCTATATAAGCGTATAATACACCATTTTTACATCCTCTTATATGTCCACGCAATAATATCATTCAGTACCTCTCTACATTTAATGGCCCGTGGACAATTATTGAGTAAAGAATAGCATCTTAGTCGTTGCGAGAATATCAGTAAAGACATCATGCTAGGGATGTCAGAAATAGATAAGGCATGGAGACATATGAATGTATGGATTTTCTGAGTGAATTAGACGTTGGCATTCGTCTGTAGTAAACACCTTATCTCATTGTCGATTCAAGAACATTCTTGTGTATAGTCTATTTCTAAAAGCAAACATTTAAGAAATGGAATATATATATATATATATATATATATATATATATATATATATATATATATATATATATATATATATATATATATATATAATGAACTAAGTCCGACAATTATTTTAATATATTTTCTGTCTACACGTTATTTTTGTATATAAAATTATTTAAGTAAATGCTTTTTTATAATAAACAATATTAATTACATACCGGCCAGAATGTTCTAGAAATTTCCCATACAATATGGATACTGCGACAGGGATCGAACCTGTATCCTACACGAAACCGCCATATACACTGACGTACAATAACATTTAACTATAATATATGTATGTGTCATTTGTTTATGCTAACATACACTTCGATCAGATATGATCATTCGAGAAAAATGGTAGAAATTTGTTTTTTTAAAAACAGTAATTTAAAAAAAACAGGCGCTTCCTCTATAGGTAAATGGTATAGCACGTCAGGCTCTATCATTTATAAATAATTGTATATAGGAATAACGTATAAACAGAATACATATATATATATATATATATATATATATATATATATGTGTGTGTGTGTGTGTGTGTGTGTGTGTGTGTGTGTGAGTGTATATGTGTATGTATTAAATCGGTCTCACAAAATGCAAGATAGTAATGTCACTAAGAAACAAGAGGTTACAAGGTGTGAAAGAATTCGATCAGAAACATTAATAATGAGCAGAAAGAGGAAAGAGGAATCATGAGAAGAGCGGATAGCGATTGGCATTGCATTTAAGTTTATGAAGATTAAAGTTGGCTGGAAAGCATGCAGCCGGAAGGGAGTCCCACAAGAGAGAAATAATGAGAAAAGAAACTGTTAGCATAGAACTACGGCGACATTTAACCAACTCAACTGTAAATTTATGAGATCTCGATGTCAATCTAGTATTGCGCTTAAATTTAAAAAAAATGTCAAGGTATCATAGCGAAGAGCTCATGCGAAAAATTGCCACGTAAATATTTATAGATAGTATACAGAAAGGCAAGCTTAAGGTAACCGGGAAGTGACTGAAACGGAGTTGTCAGATCAGGACCAATAATATAAGTTTTAAGGTATGCTATATTAATAGGTTAAAGTGCTCAATATGATATATAGAGAGTATGTAAATATAAAAGCGGCCATTCAGGTCAACACACAAAGGTGATTGTCTCATGCTAAAGGTAATCGTTAGACCTGACGAGTGCGTTTAGCATGAGGTATACTGTCGCCCCTAGGTGAACGTCACAATCGTAACCTTTTCAATTCACTCGCCATTCCTTATCTGTCTTCCATATCCTCATAATTTTCACTTCCTCGACATTCGGATCAAACACTATGGTAGACCCCCGCAAAGTTATCCCGCATCTTAGAGTTTATTTCTCTTGACTTATTTTAACCCCTATAAATAGTACCTATTTGGGTGCTTAAACTATTCCAGGTTGAATTCTTAAGCCACATTGTTAGCCCGTGTCATACATCATTCAATAACTTTGTACACTGAGAGAATCTTGGGCCTTGCATAGGGTGAAAAAAAAAGAACAAAATCTAAATTCACTTTTATTCAGAGGAAGCCTGATTTTTACATTGACAATATCATTAGTGGAATTAGATTTTCTTCTCTTCTTTTCTCATGACCGAGCCGATCGTAAAAGAGACATGGGCGACGATGATGCAGCCAACATCCGCCAACCAGATTTATTTTCCGCCTCACGAAACAGCATCGGAGTGTCCATCCTTGTCCATTCTTTGAAGAATTAGATTTTAACCAATTCCAAATCGATTTTTATTTTATCTCCCCTTTTCTTAAAGTTTCCGCAGCCCACTTTGTTTAAGTACAAATTTAGTAACAACAAAATATCAAGTAAAATATTTTGATCCTGTTTTAAATGAAGCGGACGATTAGATCATGGCACGCTCAATGCTTCTTTATTTTATGTGCCGTGTCTCTTCAGGAAGTTCGTGACTATGGCTCTCCACAATTCCCTGTCCTTTGCAGCTCTTAATATATTTATCTTTTTGTTATCTCTCCTAAACCTTGTCCCACCATCCATTTAGTCAAACTAGAACCACATTTCTGTTGTTTCAAATCGCCTCTTTATATGTGAGATGATTGTTCCACATTCACATCTTTATGGAATAACTGATATCACGTAACAGTTCTGTATTGTTTTCTTTGTTTCTAACGAATTTTTATGTTTCTTAATACTTTGCTTAGCTTTTGAAGACATATTTGGTCATTACAATGGTTCCATCGAGACGGAAAATTATGTCTTCGGTTTTCAGTGTAGCATTTCTGTCCTCTGTTACAACATTTCCCGTATATTTAAATTGTTGTATTTGCTTGATTTTGGTATCTCAAATTTTTGAATGTGACGCTGTTCCGTTTGAAAAGTACCATGCATTCTCTATGCAATTTATATTTAGTCCTTTTTTCTCACTCGTCCTGTGTATGACGATAAACTACATCAGCGTCCTGGTCAGTAGGATTTGAGGAGCATGGAACCACCTCTTAATTGCTGGTGTTTCCAGTTCCACCCTGACCCGGAATGGTAGCACCTGTTATGCCCCCAACTGTAGGCAAATAGTTTACCCCGAAACTGAGGTAAAAAGCATTATAAAAGTGTAAAATAGGTTTTAATACTAGAAATACTTTGTAAAAAATTATTATCAGAAATAAATCTTTGAAAAAAACTATTACCAGCATACGTTTTTGAAAAAAAAAAAAAAACTATTACCAGCAATACGTTTTTGAAAAAAAATATTACCAGCTATACGTTTTTGAAAAAATAATATTACCAGCTATACATTTTTGAGGAAAAAAATATTAACAGTAATAGATTTTTGACAAAACAAAAATATTACCAGGAGAAAAAAGTTGTCGGCATTAAATGACCCATTGAGATTGATATGCCGTAAAACAATTGATATGCCGTAAAACAATTGATATGCCGTAAAACAAAAGAAAACAAACCTTTCTTCTCACTTTCCTCCCCAACCTTCTGAAGGAGTTCTTGTGTTTTCTATTCTCTATTATCAGTGTGTCATCCACATATCTTATGTTAAGATTATTTCCGCCAATAACGCCAATTAAATTCTATTCACTTTTTATTAGACCTGTGTTTTTCAGGCATCAATTTTGTGCAAGATCTCGATAGCATAAAAATGATCATTGAACGTGTTCTTTAATTTTATCTCCCTTTTATGTTCATTTATTCTTTTCTTCAAACCTCAGGATGTTTAAATTGGAAAACGGTGTTTAAATAGGAAAATAATTACTTAATTAAATAGTATTAAGAACATGACAAGCACACGCGTAGTTAAAAGTTCCACGGCGATAGGACTGGTTGTCAGGTGCGACAAATTAAATCAGTTCAACCTTTTCGCTTGTCTTTGTTCCCGTGAGAGGCGACTGCCCTCATCCTTTCTTAAAGGAGGAGTTGACTGAAGCAGTCACCACCACGTCACAAAAGTACGAGGTTGAATATTCTTTAAAAAAATAAAAATAAAATAAATTAAAAAGTAAAAATAAATACAAAAATACAATTTTTTTTTTTTATATATATAATTCTATTTAATTTAGTAAATATTAAACCACATGCTTGTGTTTCGTGGGTAGACGTGCTTGTGTTTCATGGGTTCAATCTACTCTTCATATCATGAAGGATGGCAGTAACATCTGAAAACCGTTACTAATTCTACTTTTATGTGACATATACCTTCAGGAGGCGTGAAATCATGGCTCTTCACAACGTCCTGTGTCCTTTGTAGCTCTTATTAATGTTTGTCTTTTTACTTGTTCGGCAATTTATATCGCAGCTTCCTTCTGTCTATCTTTCATTCAATCTGTCCTGTACGTGTAAACAAAACTAGGGGTTAACTATAAAACAAAACAAACCCAACCAAACCAGGTAATTTCAGCATCCTTCTGTATAAACGCGTCTGTTTTGTCTCAGATTTCTTCTTCATTTGTGAAGAGAGTTTTCAATATTTCCTGTCATATAGGAGAACCAATAGTATATAAGTTCAGTACTATTCTCATTGTTTATAATGAAATTTTCCTGTTTCGTAATACTTTGTTTAGCTTTTGGAAAGCAACTTTCGCTATTCCAATGCGGGTTCGGATTTTAGTGACTTATTTTGAGAGATTGATTGATTGACTTTTTATAGCTTAGCAGCCACGTGATTCATTTAAAGCTGAAAACTATTTTTGGCTTATAAGAATAATCCTTTTTTTTTTTTTTTGTCCGTGTAAATATTGCTTTGACAATGTTTTGTCGAATAACAATGGCTTTCTAGATACAAGTGCCACTAATTAAAACATAGCTAGAATATTTAGCTACACTGCCACGAGGGTTGCATGTGGCACAAGGCCGGTTTAATGTGGGTTCTCCGAGCCCGTAGGCTTGACCAAAAATATTCCCTTTTTGAACCCGCATCAACGTGTTCAGGGCCAGTCTACCTCCCCGAACGAAACTCTGTCCTTCGGCGGAACCTCGTCCGGGTTCCTCTTTGCTCAGAGGCAGAGAGTTCGACTGTTTAGCTGGAACAGGTCGCAGCTAGTCTAGGGAGAAGGACTGAATTTATACGCTATTTATATATAAGTGACAGTAACGAAACCGACTATAATTCGAACCCTGCTCTTTGATTTCTCATTTGGAGCCTCTAGCAACTACATCAACCACACGTCCTATATGTATGAGAAAGAAGCGTTATCAAATTCAGGAATAAAGCGATTGTAACAAGAAAAAAATGTGAAAATGAAAATAAACAGTGTATATTACCTGTCAGTTCGCGCCCGAATTAATTATAAGGCTGTCGGTCTATACATTATTATTATTATACATTCTGTTTTGCTAAGCGACTAATATTTACCAAAATTATTTAAAAAAAAAAACAAAAAATAACTTTTATTCATCATTATTCAATTACCCATTCCTCAAATAGCACCAATTCTTTTAGAAGTTTGATCAATTTTACATTCTACTAACAAAGAACGATTCCGTTTTGATTCGCTTGGTTTGGTTTGTTTTACGCAATATGAATCTCAACGGGTAATTAAATACCAAAAAAAAAAAAAATATATATATATATATTTCTGGTAATATTTTTCCAAAATTGTATTGCTGGTAATAATTTTTCCTCAAAAAATTTATTACTGTTATTAAAATCTATTTTTATACTTTCATAGTGTTTTGACCCCGGTTTGAGTGTTAACTATTTTCCCATAGTTAGAACCCTAACAATTGTTACCACCTCGAGTCAGGACGGACCTGGCAACAGCAGCAATTAAGAGGTGGTTGCACGCTCCTCAAAACCTCCTGATCAGATGCCTTGCTGTCGGATGTAGTTTATCGTCTTACCCAGGACGCGAATGTAGGTTATCGTCTTACCCAGGAAGGGATATCGTTTTGAGTCGATGGATTCATTAAAGAAAATTTTCAATATCCCGAAATTGTTGACACCAATGGTTAGAAAATATGTGTTGTGTGGAGAGAAGGAATTCATATTCATAAGGTTTACAAGAGTTGAAAAATGTTGTTATGAATCAGTTCTGTGTTCATTGGCTGTGTCGAATTTGAAGACGGGCGTTGGCATACAGCAAATTGACCAAACATTTGTCCAGAGGGAAAAAACACCTTTTATTTTCCCCTGTGTCCTTCAAAAGAAACCACTTATCACCTGCAGCAAATAAAACAAATTAAAATAATAAAAAAAATGATGCCTATGACCAATTCCCCCACCATCACAGAAAAAATGTCTTCGTTTTTGTGCCGTGGCCAATTAGGACTTGGGCGATCGAGGTTGTCTAAAATACTTGCGTTTCGCTGTTTTCCCCTTACTATGACTAACAATCGCCATTCTGACTATTGTCATATTTATTACAACGTTTCGGCCGTTGTACGCTCCGGCCTTCTTCAATTGGTTGGAATATCGAACTGAACCCTTTATTTCATTCACTGGGATAGACTGTTCTAGTTCCCCGTGCCATTTCACTTATCAGTTATCTCCAGTTAATTCCCATCTCCAAGTTCTCCCTTAAACGGGTATTGAACTCACATACTTTTGGGTCCTGTCACTGGATCTAACTAACGCCTTTATCCACTGTGCCATGCGTCCTTGAGGACATCTGTGTATGAATTTCTGGGTATTATAAAACTAATGCCTTCAGCATCATTTTTTAACAGTGCTCATATTGCAATTTTTGCTGTTATCATTAGATGTTTTTGCCAGAGCTCATATTGCTTACAACACCGAGCAAAACTCTACCCCAGTGAGCAAAATAAAAGGTTCAGTTCGACATTCCAACCACCTGAAGTAGCACGGAGCGTACAACGGCCGAAACGTTGTAATAATTATGGAGACAAAGATAAGGACAATAGTCCGAATAATGTACAAGCTAACCAAAAATGTTCTGTCCGTTTTTAAAGAAAAAAAGAAAACGCTTCACAGTATGTGTAACTTATATTTAGTCTTCGAAGTAATCGCCATCGGCATCCAGCACCTTCTGCCAACGTGTCTCCAGCTGTTCAAAGCCTTTGCGGTAGAACTCGGGGGTGGGGGGTTACGCAAAGAAGTCCGTGAGGGCTTTGCGCAAGTCTACTTCATTGGTGATTGATTTCCCACGAAGATGATTATCCAGGGAGTGGAAGGAAGAGATGGTAATCGGATACGGCTAAGTCAGGTGAATAAGGTGGATGGCAAAAAGTCTCCCACCCAAGTTGCTGTATGGTATCCTTGACCACTGGCGCGACATGCGGCCTAGCGTTGTCATGGAGGAAAAGCACACCTTTGCGATTCACCAGTGCTGGATCCTTCTGGCACAATGCCTGTTGCACACGTTTCAATTGCTGCGAGTATAGGTCTCCAGTGACCGTTTGGCCCTTTGGTAGCAGTTCATAATGAACCACTTGACGACCTGTCCACCAGACACAAAGCATAATCTTGCGTGGGTGCATAGGCTGTCTTGTGGTGAGAGGGACAGCATCCTGAGGAGACAACCAATGGGTGGAACGCTTGAGAGTTTCGTACATAACCCACTTTTCATCACTGGTAAGCACTCGATTGAATAAGGATGCGGTACAGTGGCGAGAAAGCAGTGATACGCAGGTTGCCACTCGTTGTCACTTGTGAACCTCCAACAGCGCTTGTGGAACCCACTTGCTCAGTTTGTACGTCTTACTTAGGCGGTGCAGGTGAAGTCTAACTGTTTCATCGGCAACGTTGAACTATCTTGCAAGTTCACCACACGTTAGACTACTGTCCTCTTCAATAACCGCCTTCCGAAGTCCGTCATTCAAGACCTGTGGTCGTCCACTGCGAGTCTCATCATGGAGAGACAAATCTCCCAAATTGAATTTTCGAAACCAACGCCTTGCAGTACGTTCATCCACAGCACTATCCCCAAACGCTTGACATATGCAGCGACTTGATGCAGCTGCTGCTAAGCCCACTTTGAAGTCGTAAAGCAAACAGCCCCGAACGAGATCTCTAGACACTTCCATCCTTCTCACAGCTGTCCGGTTTATAACTGATGGCCGGGCACGATGCGCGGTTTTTTTTATAACGTCTGATGTTCCTACTTCCGGCTGTCCGAATTTGAAAACAATTGCTACACGCATTTCGTATATATTTCAACTTCATTCAATGACTAATCAAAAAACGGACAGAACTTTTTTGGTTACCTTGTAAATAATGTACATAATACCTCATCTCAGAAATATAGACAAATCGCCATTTGGCAATCATAATTTAGGCTACTCGTTGTCCCATTTGATTTCAATATGTCCTGTGAATGTAAAATTCCCCTTTTCCTCACTATGTACCCCGGAAATTTTCCGTGAAATATTCTTAACATGTCATCGTTGCTCACATGCTCCATCTTTGGTATTGTTTTGTGGAACCACATCTTAGTAACCTCGAGTCACTACATCTGTGAGGAAATTGTTCAGCATTCACTACTATATAAAAAATTTGATATTGCATAGCAGTTGGCTAGATGTAGCCGTAAATGTTATGGTAACAATTTCTTTTCTCGCACTTCTCGCTTGTTGACCTTCCTTCAGTCTCCATGCTTTCAATGCCAACTTTAATCTTAAAAATCCAAATGCGATGTCAATCGCTATCTACTGTCCTCCTGATTACTTCTCCTTATTAATGTTTCTGCTTTCTAATTATTCGACACCCACTAAAAACTTTTGTCTTAGTGGCTTTACTGCCCTTCTTGGGGCGAACTAGATTAAAAAATGAAACAAAAAATGATTCATTATTCTTTGCTTTGTTTCTAATGAAGTTTTTCTTTTTCTGAATACTTTGCTTAGCATTTGAAAAGCATCTTTTATAGGTTTCTATTCCATTACATGTTCGGATATGTGTCACATGTTTCCTCTTTTGATGTAACACTTCTCAGGTTGACAAAATTCTTTACTGGAATGATTTTGCCATTTCTAAATTGGAGTTCGTATCCTTAGCTGCCTACATTGTTAACGATCACAGATTGTACCTTTTTATAATTTATAGCTAGCTCTGTCTTCTTTTTACAGTTAGAGCTGCGTATAGCATGTGTGTTCTAAATGAATATATATTGTAAAGAAGTTTGTAGATTTTCATGCTAGTATCAGTGGGCAGGGTTTAGGAAATAAAGGGTCATGCCTTTCGATAGATTCCTTGGTTTCTGGCTCATGTAATTTATTAGTTTCGTAGATTGTCATTAACTTTTATTGCCAGCATTTTTATTGTCAGTATTTTTCTACTGTTTGCCATTCGTGCCGGAAGCTGCAATACAGACTTTTCAGAATGTTTGAGTCTCAATCTAAGCAGAGTGCAGAAGATTCGAAAAGAATTAGATAAGTCTAATTGTGATTACGAAGGTACGACAAATCGGGAAACTTGCTCTGATAAGACTAGAACTCCAGAATTTGTAGGTGAGGGCCTCAGACACAACACGAAAGCATACATCAAGTACCTTGAGGAAATAATGCTTCCCTGGGTCAAGAGGTCGGCTGCTGGAAGACCTTATGTCTGGTAAAAGGACTCTGCAAACATGTTACACATGCAGGAGAATTCAATCATGTCGGTCAGACAATTTTTCCGACCACATTGTCCCTTTTGCCTCCTAACTCTCCAAACTGCAACCCCCTTGATGGTGGAGAGCAGGTGAACTAGAGACCAACAAAACACTTTGTTACACCAACGATGACCTGAAGGCCAAGATTATGGCAACATTAACCAACTTAAACAAGGAGAGCATCTAGAAGAGTTGCAGGAGATTCTGAAGGCCGTGGTTCAGTCTAATGGCGATTTTATTGAATAAATTTACACTTTAGTATTTCAAGATATTTTTGTGTAATTTTGATAAACATATCTGTTAAAATGCAATGTTAGTGTTATTTACATTTTTGCGTCATTTGTACTTTGTGTATCTATCTATCTAAAGATCTGTCTATGTAAAGTGTGTAAAGAGAGAAAAATGAGAGGTAGAAAGAGAGATTAATGACATTTTTGATTTATCTTAATGATTTTTCCCGAAGAAACCTGAAAAGATTACAAAATGTTAGTAAAGAAACTAAAATATTTATATTTCAATATAATTTCCATCTCCCGTCCCTTTATTTCTGTAGAAGTTGTCACCAAATTTATGTTTTGTCCAATGTTGAAAATAACAGAATGATATATTCCCATAATTTTTTACAAGTTAATGTGATATCAGAGTGCGTGATTGTTTGCGCATTAACACTAATTGATGTCTTCACGCCAAACTATTATATACACACATACATGCATACATACATACATACATACACACAAACACAAACACACACACACACACATACACACACACACATATATATATATATATTAGCTATGTATAAAAATATATGGAATATACGAGTGAATAAATACCATATATATATATATATATATATATATATATATATATATATATATATATATATATATATATATCATGGTATTCATTGGGAATTACTTTCTATCAGTGTTACTTTGGCGTCTCCAAACTTTAAATGTCTGCTCCAAATCAATGTTAATTTCCGTTAATTCATGTCTTTTTCTCCTCGGCGCGTTTAACAAGAAACTCTTAAAAAAAAAAAAAAAAAATTACCATGAAGAGTGTATGACAAATGTTTTTAAAGTAACAGACAGAGGCATTTTTGTCATTATCTTGACAGTGAAGTGAAAAATTGTCTTTTCTAAACTTGTATCACAACATTCTTGTGCTTGGGGACTTCTGTTTTCTTTCTCTTCCTCTCACTCTCTCTCTCTCTCTCTCTCGTTCTTACTATCGCTCTCTCTCACCACCTTTCACTTTTCCCTCTCTTTTCTCTCTCTTTCTCCTTTTCTTACTATCGCTCTCTGGCATTCGTTCTACACGTAAGTATACATAAATACATTGTTAATCACAGTGATAAAATTGCAGAGATTCATTCAGATAATAATGTAATAGGTCTTCTTTTATGAGTCGTGTCACTTCAGGACGTAGGCGATTATGGCCCTCCACCTGCTCCTTTCCTTTGTAGATCTTAATAGTTTTATCTTTTTGTTATTTCTCCCAGACTTCGTTCCGCCATCCATTTACTGAAGATCAAGTATATTACACCCTGCTTTTCCTTCAATCTGTCTTGTGATTATCAGATTTTTCAAGACATCCTTCCTCATTACGTGCCTCAGCTGCCTCTTCCTGGTGCAATAAAAACCATTAGAAAGATTTGATTTCTTCTTCCGTTATTTGTACTGTCGGTGCATGTTACTGTGAAAATGATAGATATTAAAGCACGCAGAAGATGGGAATGGGGAGGATTGTACGGTCGATTCACTTTATGATTTTGTCTGCTATCAAATTTTGTATGATTAGAAGCAGAATTGCATGCATATAACACGTCTCCCACCATCGAAATGTGCTACTGAAGAGAAATTATCCTATCAAAATCAGATCGTTTTGATGTCGTAAACATTAGAGCATATCCAAATTATTTTCGATTTTTACATACATTGAGGCAAAAACCTATTTACAACACCGAGAAAAAGTCATAAGTGGCGATCCAGAGACGTTAGATAGGGAATTGGTCAGTATAAGTAGTACCCTACAACGTAACAACTACCCTGGGTACATGGCAGCAGCCCCCCAAAACTGGGATAGAACGGGTACAAGAGGAGGAGGAGGACAACAACACTCAGAAAACAGTCTGCCTGCCTTATGTGAAGGGGTTATCAGAGAAAATACAAAGGATCTGCGGTCCATATAACATCAGGACAACCTTCAAAAGCGTGACAACACTTCGCAGGTATCTCTCACGAGTGAGACCCCCCACAGAGAGGAACATGACTAAAGACTGTGTGTACGCTATTCCGCGCAGCTGCGGAAAGGAATATAAAGGAGAGACAGGCCGCCCCCTCAAGGTAAGGCTTCAAGAACACCAGAAAGCTGCAACGAGAGCGGAAGTAGAAAAATCAGGCGTGGCTGATGGGATCTGTGGGATCATGTTGAAATCATAGATAGGGAACACCATTGGAAAATTCGTAAACTTAAGGAATCAGCACATATGCTAGGCCACAAAAATCTCCTGAGCCGACCAAGCATAGAAATAAATACATTATGGGAACCAGTAATAAGGAGTGCCAGAGAAAAGCAATGATAACAAAGTTGCAATATGAACTCTGGTAAAGATATGCAATGATAACAGCAAAAATTGCAATATGAACACTGGTAAAAATGATGCTGAAAACATTATGTTTATAATACTCAGAAGTTCATACCCAGATGTCCTCAAGGACACATGGCACAGTGGATAAAGGCGTTGGTTAGATCCAGTGACAGACCCCAAAAATGGTGAGTTCAATTTAGAGGGAAAATTAGCAGGAGATAACTGATAACTGACATCCATCAAACGTGGAACTAGAACAGTCTACCCCAGTGATCGAAATAAAGGGTTCAGTTCGAAATTCCAACCACCTGAAGAAGACCGGAGCATACAACCTCCGAAACGTTGTGACAAATATGGCGACAAAGATGAAGACAATAGTCCGACTAATGTAAATACTGAACCTATTTCATATCCACCAAGCCTACCATGCAACGTTTAAGATTAGTTTTATTTTGGTCAGAGGATATGAGAGAGTGTGACAATGTTACTGTTACATTGCGATTAGCTATTTAACTGGTGAAAGTCCGCAAGGTCTTCACTTGGAGGTTTTTCGATCTGATTCTCCTGCTTATGGCATACATCTCATCAATGTCAAGTTCATACTTTCTACATAGATTCTAATTCAAAGGGAAAGTTTTGGTTTGATTTGTTTTGTTTTACGGCTATCCAAAGACAATGGGTTATTTAATGCCGACAAAATTTCCTTTTTTTTTTTTCAAAAATGTATAGCTGGTAATTTTTTCAGAAACGTATAGCTGGTTATTGTGAGACCGGAAACTACCTACACAATAGACACTTCCAGGCCTATATTAAGTAGGCGACATAGCACTCTAGAGAGAGCGACATAGAGAGTGATATAGTAAGCTCCGCTTGCATTAATCTGTTGTTAATATATCTTTCTTACATCTAATCCGTGTTTTACTTCTGTGGTCCCAACTTTGGCCCCACATCACTAGTAATATTTTTTTAAATGTATAGTTTGGTTTGTTTTGTTTGTGGCATAGTAACCTCTATGGGTTATTTAATGTTGACAAGATTTTTATTTCTGGTAATATTTTCTTTTTTAAAATATTTACTGCTGATACTAATTTTTTAAAAAGTATTTCTGGTATTAAAATCTATTTTGCAAAGGGAAAAGACATTTTACTATGGTTATGCTTGTTTTCTTTCTACCTAGACATTCCATAACCGCTAATAAAGTGAGTGACATTTTTCATCTCGATTATTATTATTATTATTATTATTTTGATTTCTTTCAGTATAAACCCTTTCCGAGAATTCGAGTAAGGCAAGTGGCTGACATGCATTTTATTTGC
>CAHIKZ030001335.1:7565000-7587500 GCA_903632075.3 Acanthosepion pharaonis
CATAATAAAGTACACACAGTGATTAAAATCCTACACAGTAGAAAATTACATGGAAACTTACTCCATAACCATTGCCCCACGATGAGGTGGACAGTATTAAAATTACTTATTCTTATCACGTTTTTCTTATGCAAAGCTGATGTACCGTCGGTCAATAGATTGTGCAAACCTAGATGTTTTCAGAAGTCAATAAATCTCCGCGTGAGCAGTAAATTCTTGTATCCCTATAAATATATGCGACCCGCGGGATGAGAAAATCTTGAATGGAATCGATCGCAAAGGGATCAGTTATTCTTCTTTCGCTGAAAGGCTTTTACTTTAAAATACCTTGGTTAGGCAAGTTTTAATGCATTAGGAAGAACACAAGACAAGAACCGGATATAGAAAAAGGAAGGTGGACAATCCTTGGTTATAAATCTTGCAAGATTTGACAGCACAAACAGATTTATTGCAGAAGAAACCTTGCGCAAATATTACCTTTACAATTCCTTCGGATCTCTATTTTTCGTATATATATACATATATATATATATATATATATATATATATATATATATATATATATATATATATATATATATATATATATATATATATATATATATATATATATATATATATATATGGGTCCAAATAGCATAATGAGAAGCCACGTATACTTTCTGAATATATATAGAAAAAGTTGCAAATTAAAAAAATAGTAATGTTTTTGATTCAATATTTATTCAGAAATGACTTTGAAGAAAGATTGAGGTCAATCTGAAATATCAAATATATATAAATGAATAAATACTTTCATAAAAAAAACATTATTATTTTTTTTAATTTGTAACTTTTATATATATATATATATATATATATATATATATATATATATATATGTATGTATGTATATGCGTGCGTGTGTACGTATAATAAAAGTCGATTGACAAGGTGCAGCGATTAGACTTTTTCAATTTTGCTTGTGTTCGTATGAGTGTTTTCTTTCCTAAACATAAAATGTGTAAAAATTGTCCGAGTATTTTGTATATCCGAGCACATACGCCGATTCTTTTAGCCATTATCAAAGATGTTTTTGATGTTTTATTTTAATGGAATGTGTAGATTTATTTATGCGTGTATCTAGAGTTTTGTTTTTCTCAAATTCGGTCAGCACAGTGTGATCTTTCAAAGTTGATGCTATTGACTGTTGGCTTTTCCTTTTTTTTTGTTATCAACACTTCTATTATATTAAAAACTTTTTAAATGTGGGTAAGGCTAGTTGTATTTCTACGCGTATATTGAGGATGAAGTTTGTTAATTTCATCCTTGATAACGACTAAAGAATAGCCGAAAGAGTTCGGATATACAGAACCATCGGACAATGTCTAAATTGTCGGACCTTGTCCATTTCTTAACATATGACGTCATTTGTTTACATTCGATACGCCAGAGCAGTTATGAATGTACGAGATTCATGGAAGATTGTAGTTTATAACAGTAAATTCGACCCTGTCTACCATAAGGTTCATGGTGGCCGAGTGGTTAAGGCATGTCAGCGTATATGACAGTTCCGTATAGGATGCAGGTTCGAATCCTGTCTATGAACGAATATTTTCTATGAAAATTTCTCGGACATTCAGGCCGGTAAATGTTATTTAATACTGTTTATCTTAAACAGAGCATTTGCTTAAATACTTGTATCTATAAAATAACTACGTTAAACATAAATAAAAATGTCTTTAATAAATATATATATATATATACGGTCATACACACACACACACACACATATATATATGTATATATATATGTGTGTGTCTATATTTTTGAGATGATCGTACAACGGCCGAAACGTTGTAATAAATACGGCGACAAATATAGGGACAATAGTCCGAATAATGTAAATAGTGTGTGTGTATATATATATATATATATATATATATATATATGTATTCTAATAAATAAAATTGCAAGTTATCCTTATTCTAACCTTGTAGGAGATCACATCAAGTTCTGAGAGCATTTGATCTTGATTGGAATACAGATATCCGCATGGGATAGTTCCCCAATAAATGAAGAATAATCGTCCTGGTCCGTCTTTAAAATTCATTTTTATTGTAATTTTTCAAAATTTTCGAATAACGTCCATTTTTTTTTTTTTTTAGGGGGTGGGAATCACATTGCTTCTTGAAGAAAACGTGGAAGGGAGAATAAAGACAGAGAAAGGAAGAATGGCTATTAGCTGGTCGGCCAGCTATTATCTTCTCTACGTGCGTGATGTTATTTCTACTTGAAACCTTCATTCAAGTATTTTTGTCGAAGCCAGAAATTAATCAAGTAGAGGAAGTCCCAGACAGATATCATAGACCGTCGTTTCAACTGTTGCAAAAATATTTCCGCTTTCTCGCATTTTTTAACCTTATATCAAAATTTTGACAAAGACGGTCCATCACTGTCATTATACCACGCCCAAGTGGTTCACTCCTACCTCGACACAGTTAAGATCATTTCAGACCAAAGTTCTATCACAACGTTTGGAAATGGAGTTATTTTCATTACCGGCGTAATATATTGTCAGTTGTCATTCTTATTTTTTTTCCGAAATGAAAAATTGTATCTACTATTTAATTAGAATGACTATTCCCCATACTTCACTCACTATTACAGAGCCGTCAGCAGTCAAACCTGTGAGAGTCTATACAGTGCTTCCTCCTGTCGTTGAACAAAGACTCATTTAGAACACGTTTCCAATTATGACGAGCGGACACCAAGAGGCGTATGTTGTGATCAGAGATGTCATGTTGGTATAACCTGAAAAGTATTTTCTGTAGACTATAGCGTTTGCAAAGGCAGGTGTGAACCAAGGAGAAGATTGTGGTTTCATCTGGTATTTCTGAAATGGCACAAAAAGCATCGATGCCGACATCAAACCAAAAAAAAAACCCTGGGGCACAACTTTCAATATGAAGGTTAAAACTTACCCTGGGTGTGGTCGGTAAATCGTTTTAGCTAAATCTTGGCATTTTTGAAACGCTATAATTAAAATTAATTAAAAAATGCGTGTATAATAAAAGTATATAAAAAGTTCAGTATCTTGTCAACCACACTGACAGCGTTTAGTTCTTGATAATGGTAGAAACAAAAACACACTAAAAACATGAATCTCAGCGAGTTTAACCAAATTATAATTTGAATATATAACATTCCCAATTGGATGTATAACATTGTTCGGACTATTGTCTTCATCTTTATTGTCACATTCACGACGTTTCGGCCATTGAACGTTCCTGTCTTCTTCAGGTTATCTACGTTGGAATTTCGTTGTCACCCTTTATTTTATCCACCGGAGTAGATTGTTCTAGTTCCACGCGAAGAACATTCGACGGTGGTTTAAGAAAAAAGTCCAGGAGGACCAAGTGTTTCGGTGGACAAGTGGTGAGAATCCGGGCTACGTTTGTCGGGAGTCTCCGGAAGTCCACAAATCGAGCGAGCCGTGAGCTTGAGAACTCTCAATCAATTATCTGGCGTGTGATAAGAAGACGTCTATATTTGAGACTTTACAGCAGACGCCTCGCTCTGGCACTTATCAAGACCTTGCTTATTGTGCTTGGCCTCCAGATCCCCAGACTTCACCGTATGTGATTATTTTCTTGCGGGGATACGTAAAAGATCGCGCTTATGTTCCACCGATAAACATTAACCTTAAATGACCTTAAACATCAAATAAAAACAGCGATCAACTCAGACCGTGATAGGCTGGGAATAATTCTCTTATCGCATTGATGTTGCTTGTGCTGCAGGTGGTGGCCACATTGAACACTTGTAAGATAGGTAATAAAAATTGATATATATATATATATATATATATATATATATATATATATATATATGTGTGTGTGTATATACATTTATATATATATATATATTTATATATACATACATATATATATACATTGATATATATACATTTACATATATATATATAGTTATATATATATATATATACATTTACATATATATATATATATATACATTTATTTATATATACATTTGCATATGTATACATTTACATTTATATATATATATATATATATATATATATGCAGACACATTTATATATATATAGTGATAAAGTGATGCACATATATATATATATATAAATTATAGCATCTCTCTGTCTGTCTGTCTGTCTGTCTCTCTCTCTCTCTATATATATATATATATATATTTTATATATATATATATATATATATATATATATATATATATATATATATATATATATATATATATAATGTAACTTTTCAACTTGATGAGTATACATGTATGCCAAACTCTGTCAAAGGCTTTCGAGATCTCCAAAGCTACAGCCCATACTTCACCATTTTTATCTAGAACATGATAGACTCTTTCCACAATTATAGTAAATACATCAGAAGTTTACCTGGTGAAACGAAATCTATATTGCTTGTCTGAGAAAATTCTTTGCGTCGAGATATAATGCACCAATTCAGCATTGATTAAGGCCTCTCGGATTTTCCCAAAAAGAGATAGACGGCTCATAGGCCGGTAGTTGGAAGGGTCGGGCGGTTCACTAGAGTTCTTCATAACCTGGAACAACAGACGATGACATCCAGCAGGCGGGAAATCAGGAGGCAGAGAAGCCTTTATTATATAATTAAGAAAGAAGAGGTCGCAGTGCGTAAACCTTTCTTAATGTCTATTACAGCTCCACATGCTTTGTGAGGGTCTAGGTTAGAGATGATAGCAGAGACGATGGAAGTGGTTATATACATATCACTCATCAGAGAGACATGTATAATAATATAGTTTGGCAGGGCTAATCCAGGCTTGTCAAGGGTAGAGTTTGAGGAGAATTTATTCAGCTTCATCAGCAGAGGAATTTACCTCAAATCGAACGAAGGCAGGAGGAATAGAGATCTTGCACTTATTTAATATCCTATTGCAGAGCCGCCAGTAATCCCGAGAGCCAATGTTTTTTGGAAGCTATGAGGTGGCTCATTCTCTCGGCATACAGGGACTTCGAGGACTCTCTTACATTTATTACGAGCAGCAACAAATAGATATCTGTTACGATGAGAGCTGTCACGCTGGTATAGCTGGAAATAGTGGTCCCAGTGCGCTATAACAGCCGATCATGCTGGGGTGAACTATTGACAGAATTGAGGTTTCACCTGGTATTTTCGAGAAGGATGGAAAGCGTCCATGCCGGCTTTAAACCGGGAAGAAACCTCAGTGGCGCTATTTTCAGTTGGGAGGTTAACGATGTCAGTCCATGGGGCGTCACGGAGACAATCACGGAGTGAGTCCCAAACCGCATGCTGGTAAAAGAAAAAAAAAGTTTTATGGATAGGGCGTTCCTGTTTACTGGATGATTGGAACGAAATATCAATAGATACAGTGGTGTTTTATTTTAAACTTAAAGTAAATAACATATGTTTCAAATCACATATATTATGCATTAAATTATTTAATCTTCCTCAAATACAGTTTCGGAAAGGTATATTTTTTTTAGAAATATTTTTTTAATACAGAAAATTACATTACTAGGAAAGACGACTAAAAATGGGTGATAAACCACCATTTTAGCAAAAAACAAATTGAAAATCGATTCCAAACCATATACTTTTTGTTTGAAATTCACTACAGAGTATTTTACTAAGTAGAAATAGTAAATGTAATCCATTAGCTTTTAATTAAAGAAGTAATGAATGTTTGAAGGAAGATTTTACATTTATAAGAATTCATTTTAAACCTTAGGTATCACGAATTAGTGGAGGTATCTAATTTAGTTCAAGTTAAATATATTATATAACCTTTAAGTAAAGGTGTTAAAGGGATAAAAATTTTGTGTTTTTCCATTGGTTTATATTATATGACACAAACGAAACAGGGAACTTGCCTACATATACTATTATGTACGTTTCCTAAATACCGCCTGACAACGACCACCAGGGGGCGGAATATGTATTATGAAATCTACATTAATTAAATTTAATTAATGTTAAAAAATATTGTATAAGGGATATAAATTCAAGATTTTTAAAAGCCTTATATCATATGACAGAAAAGAAACGGTGAAGTAGCCTCAATATACTCTTATGTACGTTATCAAAACACCCCCACAACAACGACCAGCAGCGACCGAATATGTATTAGCCAATTTACGTTCATTAAATATAATTAATGTAATGTATATTGTATATTATCTAAGCAATAATGTTTAAAAGATTTAAATTTTATCTTTTCAATTGGATTATATTATAATGACTCGAAAGATTAAATATATTGTTTAACAACTAAGTAACACTGAGAAAAGGATCTAAATTCAGGTTTTTCGATTGGTTTTTATTACATTTTTATACAAAAGAAATTTGAAGCAGCTTCCATACATTATTATGTAAGTTCCCTAAACACCGCCAAACAACGACCTACAGCGGCTGGATTTTTATTAAGGTGTCCACTTTCATTAAAGCTAATTCATTTTAAATTCACTGTATAACATCAAATCAAGAGTTATTAATAATTAATTATATATTCTGTTTTATGAATTGATTTATAATTATATGACACAAAAGAAACTAAAGTTGTTTCCATATACATCAATTTACAGTCTTTTAAACACCACCCGACAACGACCAACAGCGGCCGAATATTTATGAGCGAATATAAAGCCATTAAATCTAAATATATAAGATATATATATATATATATATATATATATATATATATATATATATATATATATATATATATATATATATATATATATATATATATATATATATATATGTGGGGATATATGTAAAAAAAAAATCCGCTTTTTCAATTTTGTTATATTGTAGCGATTTTCCAAGAGTAGCTTAGATGTGGCACAAGGCCGAATGTTTGGTGGCACCCAGTGAGGATCGAACTCACTCGTGATTGTTCTAGCGACAAAAGTTTGCTAAACATTACACCGTCTCGAGTTGCCCCAATTTTGTTATATTACCCAAATTAAACGATAATGGTGACTACATATATCTCTATAGATATTTCCTAAACACCGCCTGACAAACAGGCAGCGGCCGAATATGTATTAGGCAATCTTGTTTCACCAAATTCCATTTTACATATACTGAATAACATCTAACTGTGATTAAGGGATTTAAATCCTGATTTTTTTCAAATTACCTATATTATAAGACACTCAGTAACGGTGACGTAGCCATCATATACTTCTGTGTGCGTTCCCTAACCACCCCACAAAAATTGCCGGCATTGGCCAAATATATTTTCGTTAATCTACATTCGTTAAATATAGTAAATAAAATTTATGTAAGTGTTTTAATGATTTTTTTAATTAGTTTATAAGACACAAAAGAAACGATGAAGTTGCCTCCATATACTTCTAAAATCTTTCCATTATTACCGCCAGACAGTGAACGGAGGCGGCTATATATGTAGATATTTATTGTGCGAAAATACACAATTATGTCACGTGGCCTGAGGGAGGGGTTGAGGTTGGTCCGCACTAACTATCTTATACCTAGCTAATCAGATTCACGACCCATTCACTCATTACAATTTACCCATTCACCACAAGAACTCTTCGATCACCAATCAATCCTCCAATCAATCCTCCATGCACCATAATACCACATCCTCTCAAGGTGGGGGGGGGCTACAAAACGCGCCCCGTGACATACAAATTTAATGATAATGATATTTATATATAAAAATCTATGATGAAAAATGAGATGGGAGGGAAATGAACCCCATAACAAACTAAAACATTAAGACAAAATCAAATTAAACATAATTGATGTTAGTAGGGCCCGTCCAGCACTCAAAATGAGGGGCCGCTGTATTCTGCCTATTAGGACAAAACCATGAGGTTCTCTCGCTAAGGGAATGGGAAAGGAGAAAATATAGAAAGGGATGGGAAATATAAAAACCGACCCAGTTGAGATGAAAAGAGAGCCAAAAACAAACTGGGGAGGTTGGGAATCATGACTTGGACCATAACGAAAGAGGTAGCCGAGAACAAGCCAGGGACAACACTTACTCACATTAACTAGGTACACAAAAGCCCTAACCAAGGGGAGGGCTCTGCAGGAAACCACCCGATGCGCGGCCATATATGTATTAGCCAATGTAAATTCAAAGTATTTAAAATCTTTATTTCCATGGGCTACTAATATATGACACAGAAGGAACGGTCAAGATACCTCCATAAAATTCTATGTACGACACTGAACAGTAAGAGATAACGATAAGCGGCGGCTGAATATCTAAGGACCTATTCACATTCGAAAATATAATCCATGTTAAATACATTGTATACCACCTAAGGAACTCTGAATAAGGGCCTTAAATTCTGCTTCATCAATTGGTTTATTTATATTCGATGACAAAAAATTGGTTCAGTTGGCTCCATCTACTTCTATATACCTCCTATAAAAACCGCAAGGCGGCGACAGGTTCTGGTCGAATATGTATTAATCTGTGATTCTATGTAACACTGGTAAAAAAGGGAAAGAAAGGATTAATTTGGAATATGACTTAGAACAGACAGAGAGGGTTAAAAGCATTAAATGATATATAGATTTATCCCCGCTTGCCTAAAAGTGAAGGTGACGAGACCATGTCTCAAGATTACCAGGAAGAATGACGGGGTCAATTGGCGTAATATTTGATAATTTTGAGGACAAAGGAAGACTCAAGAAACTGGCCTATGTCTGTCTGTCAGCAGGCGGAAATGGTTTCGTTGACTTGAGGATTTTATCCTGCGTATAAGGGATTCAGATAGTGGAGGTACCTATGGGTGTCACTGGCCCAATTATTGGAAATTATAAAGATAATTACAATTAATGACTAAATGATGACACCGCCTTTCTGCCCACGCAGTTTGGACGTCGGAGATGACAAAGAAACAGCTGAGGTGGCGGGCTGAGATGAAATACCAAGAAAGACGGTGAACTTATATCTGGCTATTTGAAAGTAATGGAGAGAGGCATAGAGAAAGATTTAGCTATATGAGCGGGACAATACATGCAATCACTACCCGTAGGAAGAGGAAATCTCCCAAATTTAGAGCGATAATTAGTATTACAAATCAGGCAACAAAAGACGCTTTATTCAAATCATTATAGAATCCTGGGGAAATCCCAAATTCCCAAACACCGTAAGACCCCAGCTCCAATTAAAAACTAAGTCAATATAAGAAGAGCGCTTGAGCGAGCCAGGCAGGAGGAGATAGAGTTGCGAACAGAAGATTAGACGAAACAGCGGCGTAGGAGTTATTTAGAACCACGTGACTTGCTGTCGAGAGAATTGCCGACTTTAATCCCTATTCCAAGAAAATCGTACCGATAGGCAAAAGTCTTACTAACGAAATTTTAGTGGAAAGGGTTAATTTTGTTATACCAAGAACTACATAAACCAAATCGAAAACTGACACGAAGAACATTTTCGTTTTTATTTTGTCTGCAAAAACATTTTTATTTTTTCCTATTATAGCACAGTCTCGCCTTGGTTTGAATAAAACAAAATGGTGTTGTTGTAGTTTGTTGTAAGGGAAGTTACATAAAAGTATATGAAGCAATGTTTCGTTTGTGTCGTATAAAATGAGCCAATTGAAAATGGAGAATTTATTAGGTTGGTGCAAATTAATGACGTAATAATGTCGTTTTTTGACGTTTGAAATTATACGTCAAAAAACGACATTATTACGTCATTATTTTCGCACCAACCTAATACATCGCCTAATCTCAGTTACTTATTTAACATGAATTAGAGTTTTGAATGTCGCTGTACTAATACATATTCGGCCGCTGCTAGTCGTTTTCGGGTGGTCTTTACAAAACGTACATAGAAAACAAAACGTAAATAAAACAGAATTTAGTTCCCTTAAACCTATTTACTTAGATATTATACAATAGATATAACCTGAATTAAATTTTTGAATATCACTATAAAAAATTTAATTTATGTTATATTCATTGTATAACATCTAATTAAATGTTAAGAAACTAAGATTAAGTGACGCCTGACAACGAGCGGCAGCGGTCTAATATGTATTAGTGAATCTGCATTTAAAAATTTAATTACATGGTTTCATATATAAGCAACTGAGATTAATGAACTAAAATCTTTATTAATTGATTTATATTATATTACAAAAAATGAAACGTTGATATTAATTCCATATACTTCTATGAACGTTCCCTTAACACCGGCCGACAACGAACGTCCACGACCAAATATGTAGCAGTCAATCTAGATTCAATAATCTAATTTATGTTAAATACATTGTATTACATGTAAATGAGAGTGATAACTGGATCTAAATTAATCTTTTCAGCAGTATTATATTGCATGAGAGCACAGAACCGTTGATGGTGTCTCCATATACGTCTACTTACGTTCCCTAAATACCGGTGGGGAATGAATGACATTAACCGAATATGTTTGACTCAATCTACATTAAAAAATCTAATTCATTTTAAATACATTGTATACCATACATGTAAATTAAATTAAGGCATCTAAATTCTCCTTTTTGAATTGTTTTATATTATATGACACAAAAGAAACGGGGAAGTTGGCTCCATATACTTCTATGTACGATCCCTAAACACGGCCTGAGAAAGACAGCCAGCGGCCGAATATATATTTGTCAATCTTCATTGATTTAATGTAATTTGACACAAAAAATGGTGACGCCATATACTTCTATGTACTATCCCTGAACACTGTCCATCAACACCTGAATATGTGTTTGAAAATCTACATTCATTAAATCTAATTCATGCTAAATAAATTGAATAACATCTACGTAACTGTGTTTAAGGAATCTAAATTCTTCTTTTTCAATCTTTTTATATAATATGACACAAAAGAAATGCTAAAGTTGGCACCATATGCTTATAGGCACGTGCTCGTGCAAACAACGTCCGCCAGCAGTCGATTATGTATTAGCCAGGAAACCTAATTAATGTTAAATACATATTATAACATATAAGGAATAGTGTTAAGGTATTTAAATTATGCTTTTCCAAATATTTTATATCATATGATACACAATAAACGGTGTCGTTGTCTGCATATTCCCTTTCAATTAACACCACCCAAAAACAGTCGGCATTGGACAAATATATATTTGTCTGTCTTCATTCATTAAATCTAATTCATCTTAAATATATTGCATATCTTCTAAATGTCTGTGTTTATGGGATCTAAATTCTGATTTTCAATCTGATTAGGTTGTACGACACAAAAGATACGGTGAAGTTGGCTGCATGTACTTCTAAGTACGTTTCCTAAACACCTCCCAGTAACGACTGGCAGCGGCCGATTAAAAATTAATCTACCTTTATTAAAACTAATTCACGGGAAATATATTGAATAAATTCTACGTAGCAGTGTTTAAGTGATCTAAGTTATATTTTTTCTATTGTATGACCCACAAGATACAGTACAGGTGCTGAGGGTGTGGCAGGGAGATTTACATGACCGCCCACTGTGTCAGGTTGTGACATAAGGTCAGTTTTAACGTGGGGACCCGAGTGAAAACACTCGGGTCGCTGGTTTAAGGTGGTCTTAGCTTGCTCGAGCTGGTCAGAGTTGGTTTAAGCTAGTTATAGCTGGTCTTAGCTTGTCATAGTTGGTCCAAGCCAGTCGCAGCCGTGATACCACCAGCCCAGGTACGGAGCCCTGTGCCAAATAAGGAGATTTACTTGACTCCATCCCCATTGAGTCAGGTTGTGGCACAAGGTTAGTTTTTAACGTGGGGAACCCGAGTGTTTTCACTCGGGCCGCTGGCCCAAGCTGGTCATAGCTTGTCCAAGCTGGTCATAGCTTATTCGAGCTGGTCTAAACTAGTCATAGGTTGTCCAAGCCACTCAGAGCTGGTCTAAGCTATTCATAGGTTGTCCAAGCCACTCAGAGCTGGTCTAAGCTATTCATAGCTGGTCTTGGCTTGTCATTGCTGGTCCAGGCCAGAGCCGGTCCAAGCTAGTCGTAGCCGTGATACTACCAAAACAGGGCCGGAGCCCGGAGGCAGGTAAGTATCTGTGGGTGTAGCAAGACAACACTTAACTCGATAGTCTCAGTCTTTATAATAATATTCAGTATTCAGCAAGACAATATCCTCTTTACTTTTATAGACAATTTCCCAGGTCTACTTATCATGAATGGATCAGTTCTTTCATGATTTTAAGGAGGGTAACTGGCTCTTACAACAACATTTTCACTTTTGAGACTTACATCCTTAGGGATGTTATATTTTTTTTCTGTTTTGTCGAACGCTTCAGTCAAGCTATCCTCTTCCTTTAGGATAGAGTGCTGATGAACAAATTCTTTTGGGGAATTAGCAAATTGTAATAAATGAATGGGTTACGAATCTGATTAACTAGGATAGTTAATGAAGAACAGTCCCCACTTTTTCTACCCCCCTCGGCCTTGTGCCACGATTCTCTATGTTACAGAATAAATACCGTTATCTATCACTTCCTTTCAATGGAAGGGTATACTTTCCGGAACAATCAGAGATACACCCTACATTTTATACAGAACCACCACCGCCGTCGTCACCTCCTCCTCATCTCGGATATTCTGGTCGCCAGAGTACCTATTTCTTATTTGATTTAGATGTCTTTTATGAACCTATGAACTCTGTTATGTACAATAATTTTCCGATACGTCATTCGACTACTCCATCTTCCCAGTATCCCTTCATTTTTGTTATGTTTCAAAGAATAATTTTTCGCTAGGTTTGAAATATTTCTGGGTATCGTTTTTTTTTTTTTTTTTTTTTTTTTTTTTTTGTTTTCGACCTTTTTTTTATAGTTTGTCAAACACCGATCTAATTTTCCTTCTTAATATTACAGTGTTCGGATTCATTTTCACCCGATATTCACCTAAAAACTGCTGTAATAACATATCCGCAGTTTCACCTCTTTTAGTTTTTTTTTTTAATACCCCTTTTCATTGTACCGACGAAACATTCTGCTTGCTAGATCGATTTTGGATGGTATGGGGGAGCTTTGATATGTTTTATTACAAATGTTTTACAAAAACTTATAACATGTCACCTTTTGAAACTTACTTTCTTATTGAATGTTATACTTTTTCTGTTTTGTTTAACACTTCATTCGGAAGTCATTGCCTTTTAATGGAGTGTGTAGTTTCCGTTACAATCTGAGGCATAGATTCACCCTAAACTTTATACAAAACCAACGTCTTCTCCCTCTCCTCTCGGATACTCTGTTCACCAGGGTACCTAATTCTTATTTTATGTAGATGTCTTATGAACCTATAAAATCCCTTTTATTATGTACAAAAACTTTCTGATATGTCTCTCGACTACTCCATCTTGCCTTTCATTTTTCTATGTTGCAAAAAATACTTTTTCTCTGGGTTTGAATATTTCTGGGTATCGAATTTTTTCTCTTGTTTTCCACCATTTTTATCGTTTGTCAAACACCGATCTAATTTTCGTTGTTAACATTACGGTGTTAGGATTATCTTTCACCCGATATCCACGTAAAAACTGCTATAAAACATACTCGTAGTTTCACCTCCTTTAGGATTTTTTTAGTGCTCTTTTGAATGTATCGACGAAGCATTCTGCTTGCTCGTTCGATCTTAGATGACACAGGAGAGCTTTGATATGTTTTATTGCAAATGTTTTACAAAAAACTTTCAAGATGTCTAGGTGTGAATTGGGTGGGGTTATTCGAAATAACGGTATCTATAAAACAGTATCTAGAAAATAATTCATGCATGAAATTTATTGTAACTCTAGAAGTTGGATTCTTGCATTTTGAAGTTTCTGCCTGATTGGAAAAAAATGTCGATAGCGATTTAGACACCATTTATTGTCCCAGCGAAATCAATGTGTAATATTGATCACGGTATGCCTGTCTTTGTCCAAGGTAGAAATTTAACTGATGGTGATTTTGCTGCCATGGCAAAACCTCTGCATACATCTCCCAATTTCTCTGTTTTTGTCTATATTGGGCCAATGGACATAGCGGCGCGTGAGGGATTTCCTTCTAGAGATAACTGGATAGCCTGTATGAAATTCTGTCAACACTCTTTTTTGAAGAGATGCAGACATTACCAATCTTTAACCAGGCATCAAGACTGACACAATATTGTCATCATCCGTTTTCGATTTAATTTTCTTTTTCTTTTTCAATTTCCGTCTTTTTTGCTTTTTCTACCTCTCTAATGAAAGTATCCACACGCGCTTTTATTTTATTTTCGTCCAGCGTCACTGGTAGATCCTGTACGGTATTGTAGACATCGTTCTTAATTTCATTCTCGGCACTTCGCGCTGCAATTACTCTATCTTCTTAAGTTTCACAATTTAGGTAATGAATCTCGACAAACCATCTGCTTGACTTAGCTTTTCTGGTGACAGGAATTCTATTTTAAAATTGTAATTCAACAGAATCGACCCACATCGCTGTCGTCGATTCTGTGTATGTGTCTGGATAAATTTTCGAACTGAAAATAGATAATGAACAGAAATTCGTCTGTGGGGTTAACTTTCTAGTGTGGGGGTAAATTTGGGAACTTTTTTTCACTGCCAAAATTATTCCGAACGTCTCATTCTCTCATCAGATAGATATTTACTTAAACACTGAGTGAGGTTGTGACACAAGGTCAGTTTTTAACGGGGGGACCCGTTTTCTCATTCGACATAGGTGTGTTGACGCATGCGCTATCGCTTTTACAGAAGTATCTTTGTGCTTTTGCAAAATTAAGGCATCGATACCGTCGTTATTAGCGTCAATCGCGACAAGTATTTCTAATATTGGATCAAAACTATGAAAGAAACAAGCCCGATGTTGGAATCTTTTTTCATATTTTTAGGATGCCTTTTGGCATTCGGCCGTCACATTCCACTTAGTCTTTTTCTTTAGTAAATTATTTAATAGTACTCGCAAAAAATGCATGTTCGGAATAAAAGTAAGAATTCTTGCAAAAATGACAAATTTGTTAAGGAGTACGTATTTTTGATCTCACATACTCTGGTTGTGTCTGGTCTAATGCCGTTTTCGTCGATGATTTAGATCAAATATTTATTTTTTGTCATGAAAATTCGCATTTCTCATTACTCATTTTAAATCCGTATTTGTTTATTTTTCTAAATACCTCCTTTACAAAGTAAACGTTTTTTACAAATTTCATTTTTTATTAAAATGTCATCTAAGTATGCGGTTGAAAAGTTTAAATAGCTCAACATTGTGCCTGTTGCTTTCTAAAAAAAAAAGCCAAGTGCTACATTAATTCCGACTGGTAATTTGTTAAACTTGTTTAATTCCTTGTAGGTATTTATTTTTTTAAAGTTCTGAACATTCTTTGACAACCTGAATTTACAAATATGCCTCTGAAAAGTCTAACTTTAAAAGTACTTTCCACCATTTAACATTGCAAAAATTTCTTTTGGGCTTGTCATTGGGTAATTGTAAGCTTGTAGACAATCATTCTCTCCTGGAGGAATCGGCACATACACGGATTTTGTTACGTTTCTTTTTCACATTGACGGTCATGGGAGGCCCACTCGCTATAATCATTTTGTAGATCACTCCCATATTTTCAAAGCAATCTAATTCCTTGTTTATCGTATCCAAAACTGAAAACAGAGGTATATGATCTAAAAAAAAAAAAAATTGGGGCCACATTTTCCTTTATTGGAACTTAGGGTTAGTTTTTATGCATCAATTTCTGGAAGATTTTTTTCTGAAGAGCTAGTAAAAAAACTTCCCGAAATTGATTCTTCAATATTTTTTTTAACCTTTGAGGTTTACTATATAAGAAACATCTACTTTATTACAAAGTTCATGTGCAAATCCGATAATTTGAACAGTTGCATCCCATCTGTTCTGAACAAGTTCTTTCCATCACGAATGCTTTAGCCTTCACCATTTTCTGATAAAACGATGTATTTGATGTGAACTCACCTTTAAATTTCTGTTTTCCAGTCCTCCATTTTAATTGTTTGACTTGAAAATTTGCATCCACTGTAAATTTCACGTGTTTTAATTCTCCGTTGTTTCCAGCGTTAAGTTTTCTTTTCGACGTACTGATTTCATATTTTGAAAAAAAACAATAAAAAACGAATATTTGTTCACTACTATATATATATATATATATATATATATATATATATATATATATATATATATACTGCTTTGAATATACGCTCTTTTAGCGCTAGAGGTCGTCAGTGATGTTCTGGAGATGGATCATTGGGCAGTTTCGGGTCTTTCAAACCTCATGCTGACCTCACCAAATCGACCCCCCCACTCAGAGTTGATCAGACTCTGAAACTCCCCCTAAAAAATGCTTGTAGATACTGACTTCTATAAATATACCCCGTTATCACACATTTGATTGGAGATTGACCAACAGCCAATCGCAACGGTGCGAAATCTATTTAAACCGTTTATGGGTGATTTTTTTCTTTTTTTCATTTTTTCAGTGGACACCCCTTCATCGGAAACTTAGAAGGTAATTATGTTTTCCGTTTTTACCCACTTCCTATCAAGTTTCATTTCACCAGCTAATAATTACTATTTACAAAGATTAAAAAAAAAAAAAAATACGGCCATTAAAATTAATAAATAAATTACAGCGAATTAAGCCGAGGGTGCTTATAAATATAATGAAACTCTTAAAACTGTTTACGAATAAAAATAAAATAAAATAAAATAAATAAATTACAGCGAGTTAAACCGGGAGGGCTTAAAAATATCATAATAAAACGTTTAAAACATATTGACGAATAAAAAACTAATAATCTCGTTTATGCGATTAAAATGAATAAATAAATACAACGAATTAAACCGAGAATGCTAATAAATATCTTATGTATTATTTACAATGGCTGACAAATGATCCGTGTAAAAAAAAAAAAAATAAAAAAAATAAATAAAATAAAATGAAAATAAAATAAAAACGTCTGTTTTCGATTGTACGTATTTACAAACCGATTACGGTATTTCTAGATAGTTAAAAGTTGTGGCATATCTTCACACTATTTACATTTATACAATGATGTATAAGAGAAAAGAAAATTACACTTTTATATTAATTTAGGTATATATATATTATATACATATATATATATATATATTATATATGTATATATATATATATATATTATATATATTATATATATATATATATATATATATATATATATATATATATATATATATATATATATATATATATATATATATATTATATTATATGTATATATTATACACTGCGTGCCAAATTATTGTCGAGATAACTTTTTCTAATATTTCAAAAAACTTTCCAATCAATTGACACAAAATTTTCACACAATGTTGGCAGCAATGACTTGCGCAATCATTGAAATTTTCGTACTGATCTGCGCAATGTGAAGAAACTGGCGCCATATTTGTCATCAACACTGTGATTTGAGCGTGCCAAATTATTAGAAAAGTGTAAGAATTTAGTGAAAAGATGGGCCATAAAAGCAGTTTAAGTGATGCTGAATAGAAAACTATCACCTCAGAATTCTCAAAAGGTAAATCTACCCTAGAAATTTCTAAAATGAGGTGTCATCAAACAGTGAAAAAGTTCACCGCCGACCCTACACAAGTACGCAAAAGGGCAGATAAAGGCAAGCCGAGTGTTATTTCACGTCGTCTCATGTCATGACTTAAATCAGAGGCCATGAAGAACCCTGGACTTACCAGTCCAGAGCTTTTCAGTCGCATTGGGGATCCTACTGTGTCTAAAAGTACTCGGTGTCGGTATCTGAGGGAAATAGCAACAACAGTCAAACCTGTATCGAAGCCTCCGTTGACGAGAAATCGCATTCAAAATCAACTGAAATGGGCCGAGGACAATATGAAGATTGACTTCTCTAAAGTCTTGTTCACAGACGAAACTCGAGCAACACTTGATGGGCCAGATAGATGGTGCAAAGGCTGGGTAATGAACGGACAGAATCGCCATCAGCGTTTGAGACGCCAACGAGGCGGTGGAGGCATAATGATCTGGGGTGGTATTATTGGAAAAACATTAGTGGGCCCATGGAGAGTACCAGATGGCGTCAAAATGACTGCTGATGCATACATAGCGTTTATGAAGGAGCATCTTGAACCATGGATGAAAAGGCAAAGAGTTGCCTTCAGAAGGGCCATTGTTTTTATGCAAGATAATGCTCCCTCACATGCTGCTCACAAGACTACAGAATGCAGTTAGGCTTCGATGGACCTTGAAAAATGAAGTGGCCAGCAAATTCTCCGGATATGAACCCAGTCGAAAAACTTTGGAGCATCATGAAGCGAAGACTGTACGCTAACGGACGACAATTCAGGAGCAACGCTGAGTTGTGGGAAGCAATTCTTGACATATCTCGAGGCATTACAGCAGATGACATCCTACAATTAACAAATTCTATGGATCGTCGACTTCTTCAAGTAATTTCAAAACAGGGAAAGCACATTCCATATTAATCTGTGCCTTTGTTTGTATATGTTATTATTTGTTTGATTATCCTATTTATTAGCTTCTTTTGATCATAAACCTTCACGTGCAATATTAATAAATGTTTTGTTTGCTCAATTCTGGAAATTTTACTAAACCTTTTTAATAATTTGGCACGCTCAAATCACAGTGCTGATGTGGAATCGTGAATTCCACCCTTTTGCGTGTGTGCGCGCGCGCGCGCGGACTGCACCCCTTCCTGTCACGTTCAGCTAGGCATAGTAATAAACGCCGACGTGAGGAAAGTTAGCTAGCTCGCTACTCCTGATACCATATAAAATCAGAATTTGAATTTTTTCCCGCGCGTTTCCTGACGTCACCGACGAACTGCGTTTTCAAGTTAGTTGCGGTCTGATTTTCAAGCTAGCAGGTCAACTCATTTATTCCGTGCCCCTAACCCATACGCGGGCCGGAATATCTTATTCTTAACTAACCAAAACTTCAACATGTCGATATCACATTTTTCCAAGACTCATCCTCGTCTTGATGCAAACAGCATGTTTATCTTTCCTCCGTTTTCAGCTAGAAAATCTAGAGTTCTACGACACCGTCGTCAATATATTTTTCCAAGACTCATCCTCGTCTTGATGCAAACAGCATGTTGATCTTTCCTCCGTTTTCAGCTGTAAAATGTAGAGTTCTACGACACTGTCGTCAATATATTTTTCCAAGACTCATCCTCGTCTTGATGCGAACAGCTTTCGAACTTTCCTCTATTCACTACCAGAGTTCTACGACATGGTGGCCCTCACACCTATCCAAGACTAATTTCCTCGTCTTGATGCGAACAACTCTGAATTTTCCTTCACTGAAGAAGATTGATAAACTGTTCATACACCGTTGAAACTTCTAATCCTTACGAACCAGTACCTTAAAGATAGCATTACAAACACATTATTAAACCTCACAGTGAGTATTTTTTCCTTGTTGTGTATGCTTACACCTTTCGTTCAACAAGACATTTTTCCAGAACTTTCTTCCTGAAGAACTTTTCCTGCCTTAGCCATCTTGGTTTTTTTCTGTTTTGGCGCGGGACACTGACATTACTTCAGTGACCTCTTGTCACAACCTTTTCATTAATTTCAAAGATCCTGTAACTTTACTGATAGTCTCCACTGTTGAGACAAGATTATATGTTATTAAAATAAATTTTCATATATCTTTTCCACCAGTCATTTTGCCGTTTAATCCTGGCTATCTATATTTTACTATTTTTGTACATGTGTTAAATGACCCTTTTTCCTCACTAAAGATCACTCATTTAATATTCTTACTTTGTTTGTGGATTCGGTAGTCATAAGTAGTGTCTGGCATAAGGCCACCTTTAAATAAACCAGCACTGCATGCTACCGGGTCCGCAACACTGATAACAAATATTTTGTTTACATTGAGTAGATCAGTACGAAAATTTCAGTGATTGCGCAGGTCAGTGTTGCCAATATTGTGTGAAAAATTTGTGTGAATTGATTGGACATTTTTTGAAATGTTAGACAAAAAGTTATCTCGATAATAATTTGGCATAGTGTATATATATATATATATATATATATATATATATATATATATATATATATATATATTATATATTTTTATATATATATTATATATATATTTATATGTATTATATATATTATATATATATGTCTGGACTTGAGGCTTTGAATTTATGTTATATAGCAGTCCTACTCAGAGGGACGTCTTGTTTTACTAAGGATCTTATATTGGTGACAAGGGAGGTTGTAAGGTATCTCTTTAAAGCGGCCTGGAATCGGATTTTATTTATGGCCTTAGCCTTTAGTTGCGTGCAACTAGATTTCAGGTCCTAATATAGAAATCTCCTGTATAACAACGAGTCTGTTTTACTAGAATTTGCAGTAAGTGGTATTTAGACGATAAGGTTATAATAATTTTTTTATGTTATGGAGGAATTTAAATATAAAACAAATTAAAATTAAGATAGATTAGTTGAGTGATAGATTCATATTTCTATGATTAACACCGAAACATCCAATGGAATAAATTATGCTATACAACAAACACACATACATACACACTCACATATGTACGTCTACATACATCTACAAATATGTACCCATACACACATGTATATCCATATATACATACACATGTATATATATGCACATATACACATAGGAGCCATTCAATTACACCATTCGGGACTCCTTTCCCACTCGCTTAGCGAGAGAGCTTCTTGATTTTGTCCAATGGGCAGAATACAGCGGCCTCCCTTTTGTGAGGGTTGTACGGGCCCTACTAACATCAGTTACGTTTAGTTATTTTGTATTAATATTTAGTTTGTCATTCTTCATCATTAGATTTTTATATATAATAATTTATTTTCATTAAAATTTTATGGTATGGGGCGCGTTTTGTAAGAGCCCCCTTGAGAGGATGCGGTATTATGGTGTATGGGGGATTGATTGGTGACGGACTATTTTTTATGGTGAATGTGACAATTTTAATGAGTGAATGGGTCGTGAATCGGATTAGCTAGTTATAAGATAGTTAGTGTCGACCAGCTTCAACCCTTCCCCTTTTGAGGCCTTGTACCATAATTGTGTATTTTTCACAATAAATCTAACTTACACCATTCGAGATCGGTTAAATTATGAGGAATCCTAAGCTGCATCCAGAATTCTGTAAGAGCAAGATATTAAATTAAAATTTAATCACGGGGAGTTGGATCAGTTTTGGGGACTATATGTTTGTGCTTGGTCGGCTCAGGAGATTTTCGTGGCCTGGCATAGAAATGAATACAATATGGGAACCAGTAATGAGAAGTGCCAGAGAAAAGCGATAATAACAACAAAAGTTGCAATATGAGCTCTGGTAAAAACATGCAATGATAACAGCAAAAATTACAATATGAACACTGGTAAAAATTGAGGCTGAAGACATTAGGTTTATAATACCCAGAAATTCATACATAGTTGTCCTCAAGGCCACATGGCACAGTGGATAAAGACGTTGGTTAGATCCAGTGACAAGACCCAAAGATTTAAGGCAGTGGAGAACTTTCAGAGGGAAATTAACAAGAGATAACTGATAATTGGCATCCATTAAACATGGCACGTGGAACTAGAACAGTCTACGCCAGTGAGCGAAATAAAGCGTTCAGGTCGACATTCCAAACACCTGAAGAAGGCCGTAGCGTACAACGGCCGAAACGTTGTAATAAATATGGCGACAAAGATGAGGACAATAGTTCGAATAATATACATAATACCTCATCTCAGAAATATATAAGTTTGAGCCTGCTGCTGTGCCTGCATTTTACAATTAACTTTTCCCGTTAATTTAATAGTTTGCATTGATTACTGTATTTTATTATTCTGATTTCTATCTATCTCTACAACTTTTAGGGGGGTTTCGCACAATCTGAAATTTCCCAATTTAACTGATGATTCACACCCTTTTCCTTCAATTCCCAAAATTTCTTTGAAGGGCTGTTTGGTGTTTTAATTTTGGGATTGGTAAATGAGTGTCTGTGTGTAAATTCTCTCTTTCAAATCTCATACGGAAATATCAATGTAAGTATTATAATTTGTCTTATTTAGGGGTGATGGTTACTTGGTATATTACTCTAGTAGATCTGCATTTGGCCTCGATTAGGCAATTTTCTCTATTTCTACAATTACAGGTGTGTGTGAGGGGGTCCATGACGGATTTATTTTTTTCCCATAGGATTAATGTAATTATTATGGGAATTAATAATTTGGTACATATTATTAGTGCAGGAGTAGATAATTTTGATCGACTTCCTGTTGAATATCTAGAGGATTGTTGTTTTTATGGAAGTGTTTATTTATTAGCTTTAGGAGGTTCTGTCCAATATTAATGCTTGACATTTTGCAGAAGGGCGAAACAAATGATATTACTTTTTCTATTTCTACACCTACATCCCACTTTGATTGTTTCGGTAATACCTCTAGAAGTTAAGTAAGAAAGATTATT